>JAZHYW010047525.1:0-173972 GCA_037355805.1 Ixodes ricinus | reverse complement strand
ACACGCCCGATCGCATTGCTGAAGGTTCAGACACCGAGGTCAGTCGAATCATCGCAATACTCTCCAGGCTGAAGATGCCTGCTTCTAGACGATACGAACTGGTGAGTGTACCAAGTACAAGTAAACGTTGAGCATAAAGTATGTGTTTTGTCTAGAACATGAGTAGAACTTGTTTACTAGGTTCACTGACTCCTCTTCTTTTACCTTTACAGCAACATTGGGCGATGAAAAGCAAATAAAAGAAACCTTGTCTGCTTGGATGGCTCGTGGAGGTGCGGAGAATAACAAAAATATATAAAGAATAAAGTCGGAAGACACCTATGCACTGCTTATCAGTTGTAAATGCGAAAGCATGAATGTCCAATGGAACACCGCGGAGTGATCCGGCAGAGTTTTGTGGTGCAAGTAATGTTTTGGAGTTGTTGCAGAAGCACTGGCGACGACATGGATGCTAGAGGCAGCGCCATGTTCGTCGTCGGCGAGACGAGCGGAAGCACCGCCGACGATGTGGATGATGGAGACGACGGCATGTTGGTCGGCGGCGAGACGAGCAGAAGCCTCTGAGCACGTGCCAACGTATCCGTTTTACCCGCAAGGGGCCCGTAGTGGCATGGGGTTGCGGCAATTAGTTTTATCGGCGCGCTGGCAGCACGGACACGCAGCGCCATCTGGCGGCGGTTGTTGAAACTGCGCGCGCCAGCCAATGGGAGCCTCGTTGCCGCGCGCCAGCCAGTGGGAACTTTGGGATCAGGAAACTAGGTGCCGTTTTGCGCTTCAAACTGATGACGTCGGCTCGCTCCATGAGACAGTTAATGCTTTCGCATTAAAAATATGACACACGATCGCGGTAAGCACGAGGAGTGATACAACTCACGTAACTTCCGGTGATGCCTCCCTTCTGACCGCCCTGACATCTTGCGGTACATTGTTGCGTTACAGGGCACTGGTGGGCACTTTGAATTGGGCTTTGTATTTCTATTTTTTGTAAAAATCTACACAACTCTAAAGTGAAACAATTTTTTGTGACATCCTGATGCACCATTTTAACGCCTAGCATGAAAAAAAAAGATTTTTTTTGGCGTGTCAGAGGTTTTTTCATTTTCGATGGACACCCATCTCTCTGTATTGATAACTGAGGAACCGCTTTAGGTTTCAACATTCTTGTAATGAAGCAGTACAGAAGCCTACGGACCTAGTAACCAATAATAGACATACCAGGGAGTGTTTGGCACATATTTATGCCTCAGTGGGTGCCTCAGATTTCTAATATACTGTAAACGACTTAATGTTCGCGAGGACCTAAATATCGCGAATCGCCTACGATTCGCAAAAAATAGGTCCCGTGAACACTTATTGGTTTTGCAAACATTTTGGGCAAAATGTCAACTCTTCGGAAGCTGCATTGAGACAATGGGCTTCCTCTAGCAACAGTCTAACAACGAAAGAAACACGCACGCAAGGGATTCTCATGTGATCATTATACATACATTCTATTAATAACATAAGTATAGAAAGTATTTGAAAGAAAATAGTGCAACATTCAGGAATTCACGGCCACCTCAAGAAGCATATTTTTCACCTTCCGACTGCTTCGACCACGCGACAATTAGAACCCGCGAATAATTCTAAATTTTCGGCTTTGGCCCGATTCGCGAAGATTTGAGCCGTGGAAAATTAAGTTGTTCACAGTAGTGCTGAGACTGGACAAACACTTCGCTTCTGAGAGCAGCGGTCAGGGAAATATTGGAGTTTCGTGCCACCCAGTTTCGGGACCTATTCGGTACAGTCTAACTCATATGCTCTGCTCCTTTGTTTTTCCTCCTTTTGACTGCTTTGCACACAAAAAGAAGGGGGAGGACGTTTCTTTTTTTACGGTGACTGCCGGTATTGGCGAGGCAAGATCAGGAGTATGTTTTATGTAAGTTGTGGCGTGACATCACAGCGCCACTTGACAGTGCGGTAGTGCGTACTCCATGTGCAGCAGGGTTTGGAATGCCCCAACTCTAGGTTGCAGTTCGCTTGCAAGACACGGCCAGGAAGCGGGAATCTTTCTGAGCAAGCTGGATGCGTGTGCTAATAATTCATGGTTTTAGGACTCTTTGAAGTGTGTAGATCGGAATAAGGTTCTAAAATGACAGAATCAAAGAACCTGTCTGGTATGCTGCAAACCGGTTCTCTTATGTCAGGGGTTGGCCGGTGTTTGCTGCGACGCGCCGAACCTCCGCAAGGCGGAGACGGAGCGGGCCGGACGGAGAGAACAGAGGTTGGGGTGGGGGGGGCGGGGGGGTTTGCCCTTAGAAATTAAAAATAAAAACTGTCCACCCACAAGGTGATATGCAAAGATGGTCCATTAATTCAGGCTTCACGTAATGCAAGATTTCTCGAACCACCTTTTCAGGAAGATTTTGGGTGCTCAATGCTTGCTTGCTTGCCAAGATGCGAATATTCCCATTAAAACTCTTAGGGGTCGTAAGACTTCTGTAGAGGTGCTTATTGGTCATTCGCAAGACCCAGATTTGACTTCATGGTCTTCATCTCGAAAAAGTATGTTTGCAGATATACGTGCTGTAGTGAACACTTCGATCAAGGTCGCTGTGAGATTTCGTAGACTTGAAAACTTCAGTTCAGGGAGGCCAAGTTTACAACCAAACATACCTCCCAACCTGGAGTGTGTGTGGAGGGGGGGGGGGGGGTCGGGGTTGGGTCAGTTTTGGTAGTGTGTTGGGGGCCGTATATTATGCATCGTGGGCCGGATTGGGCGTGTGGGCCACTGGTTACTGACCCCTGCCTCATGTTATTAGTGTGTCATTATTGTGTATGACTACAGTAAATACAACCTTGTACAGAGAGAAATTGCTTGAAAGCTCCTTTTCTATGCTCTGGTTCATGTGATGTGTGCCTTAAACTTGAGAGTTCATGGCACACACTGCTAATACTGTTTATGTGCTTTTTGTGAGGCATATTCTATTCTCGGCTAGAGTGCCACTTGCCAGACAGTTGCTTTGAGTGTTAGGCAACTCGGTTAGCAAACTATGAATGCTGCACAGGGATCTTTCTGATGAAAATAATCCCTGGAGAAGGGGAACAAGAGGGACAAGGGACAAACACAAAACTCCAAACACACCTAGCTGTGTTTGGAGTTTTGTGTTTGTCCTTTGTCCCTCTTGTTCCCCTTCTCCAGGGATTATTTTCATCATTCTTGTCCAGCTCGCTTGCACCTTTGCATTTAATTGCATTATGATCAGGATCTTTCTGATTTTTTACAACACCACTTGCAAGACCCTGGTGAAGGAGGGCCATTGAATGGTTGAACGATCCTTAAAAGTTTTGATCTTCTGTTTTGTCAATCTCATGCCAACAGTCTCACTATACCAAACACAATGGAATGACCGTACTGGTGGCTCATCTAGCATAACTGCTTGAATAGTGTATGCCTGCCTGCAGCAGTGTGCAGCAACGTTCACGAACTTGGTGATGGCCCACTTACTTTCTACGCTCGAGAACAAGGTTAAAAAGGAAACCTATCTTCCCTAATTAAGACTTTTTATATTCATCATTTTGATCATTTTTGTAGAACATTCAAGTTTTAAGAAATGTTTAGACGGGATATTTTTGAAGTTTTTCAGTAAATACATACAGGTTTTTTTTTCTTTTTTTTTTAAGTTTAACAGATTTGTTTAAAGATGCCACGAAAGCTACACTTATGCGGTTTGTGCAGGTGAGTTATACGGCCAGGGGACATAATATGGGGGCTAATGGTAACAATCAGTCAGCTAATTAAGTAATTTTTAATAACTTTTTAATTAAGGAAATTAGACACATGTTTCCGACTCAAAACTTGCTGGGCACCATCGAAAACCACTAAATCTATGCTTTTTAGAAAGATATAAGGCAGGGGCAGCATTTTACGGCATTCCATAAAACGCTTACTTTGGTTGCGTTTCTAGGTTTCGGTTTCTTATTGGAACCCATCTCTGAGCCCACGGTCCTGGTTCCCAGTGGCCGAGATGCACAGCACACGCGTGCCGTACTTCCCTCCGTCCTACGAGGAGGCGAGGCGGTGGCTTTGCACCGCGACCACCGGGGAGCAGGATTGCGGGCACAAAGGTGCACTTCATTATAAAACTGAAACCTAGAAACGTGTCCAAACTGATCGTTTTTTCAGAACGCCATGTAATGCTGCCCCTGGCTGCCATATATCTTTCTAAATAGAGTTTATTTAGTGGTTTCTGATGACTCTAAGCAAGTTTCGAATTGGAACCACATGTCTATTTTCACTAATTAAAAAGTTATTTAAAAAATTATACTTAATTGGCCGACTGATTGTCACGATTAGCCCCCATACGATGTCCCCCTGGCTGTATAACTCACCTGCACAAACCGCATAAGTGTAGCTTTTGTGGCTCTTTTTAAACATATCGTTAAGCTTAAAAGAAACACCCGATATAGTGTAAAGACAGTGGCACGTCACAAAAATATCATATTTTTTCGTGTAAATCATTATGGTGTCAAGACACTGTTTAATTTTTGTGTTCTTTTGCTGCAGAGTTGCAAATACGAGCTGTTTCATGAAACTAGGGCCAAATCTTCTGTGTTGGGTTCTGCCAAACGGCCTATTTATAAATCTTAATAACATATTGTATACCGTAGTTAGGTTATTCGTTTTTAATTCGTAAATTGAATAGCATGGTATAAATTACAAACTTTCTGGGCATCGTCGTAAGCCACTTAAATCAACTCTTTTCATGCTCATATAAGTCATTTGGATCATTTATTGGCATTCTAGAAAACAATAAATTTGGGCATGTTTTTAAGTTGAGGCTTTTTATCAGAACACATCTCCGCACCAGTGGTCCCGCTTGCTGAAGACAAGGTGCAACTACCACCTTGCCTCCCTCGTAGAAAAGAAGTGATTGTGGCACTTACTGGCGAAATGAAACACTGTGCTGATGAATGAGATTACAACGTACAATAAGCTTTGATTCTCCATCATGCAAAGACTGCATGGTGCATGTGTTAGTTGCATACTCTGGCCATGGAAGCGGGACCGCTGGCACAAAGATGCGCTGATAAAAAACTGAAACTTAAAAAATGCTTTAAAATCTCGTGTTTTTTCTTCGGAACGCCATAAAATACCGTACGTGTCTCATATCTTTTTAAAGTGGGCTTATCTAGGGATTTTTGACGATGCCATGCAGTTTTCTAACTGAAACCACACCTTTAAATTTAGTAACTAATAAAAAGTTAATTACTGAAGAATAACTATTAGTTACCTGATCATTACAGACATTCCTAACATTTCCGAGATCTTTATGATGACGTCAATCTTTTTTTAGTGTGATGTTTAGTTATTGCAGAAGCTATTTAGCAGACATTCCTTAAAACACCCTATATGGTACCCTCAGGAAAGGGTTGCTTGCCCTGTACTGAGAAGCACAAGCTCCATGTTTGTTTGTGCAAATTTCAATTCTTTTTTTTTTTATGCCATCAAGTGTATTGTTTTTTGCTGAAAATGACCCACCACATATATATAGTAGCACTCACAAGTACCAGTGCTTGTCCGTATCATGATGGCACAAGTTGTAACACAAGGGGCACCACTCTTGCCACCTATAATGCATTGAACATTTTGGCAATAACTGAGTAGTACATCCTGTTTGCTCTTTCTTCAGGATTTTCAGTTCTGGAAGTTGCAGGGGATGGCACTACCACCACCTAGTCACAACGACTGCCATCTGTGGTCTGCAGAAAGCCATTTTGAGCTGCAGTATTACTTGAGCGGTCAACTGGAGAATGGTCGCTTGATTCACTGTTCCCTTTGATCTTGTCTTAATGTTTGTTAAACATGTTGGTTTGGGTAACGTTACAATGCTGCCTTTCAATGCAAAAGCAAATGAGTTGAAGAAGCCCAGATTTCAATGCAAATTTAGGGCAATAACTATTTTTGTTGGAGTGGTATATGAGCTTGCACATAGTGCATATCAAATGGCTAGTACCGTAATATATGCAATATACTTGAAGCGCCTGTTATCACCCCTTGTGACCAAAATAGGTCCAATATAAACTTTTATCTGTTGATTCTGCCGCGTGGGTTTTGACAGTGGCATTTATGAAATGGTTCACGTTCAGTAGTACGAAGGATGTTCTAGCTTTGAAAACAAAGTAATTTGAGAGTACAAAGCAGTTGGGGAGTTTTTCCAGAGTCATGCAGAGTTTCAGTTATGCTCAGCTCCTCCCTCACTTTTTGGTCATCGGAAACCCCTGTTCCACGTTGGAAAAACAGCTGAGAAATCACTTATCCTTGTGGTCTACTGGTTAAACCACAAAGAGACCTTGTGTACAACATTCAACACTCCAGTAACCAGGGTGGTGATATGACTCATAGTAACGCAGTAATGTATGCCTCAGCTACATTGTAGTTATGTGTAGTCAGTACAAAGTTGAGGTAGCCTACACTTCTTAAGTATCTGGGTGTTAGACCAATTAGCTTGGACTGGCATTCTCATGTTGCATGATACCAATTGAAGCACGGTGATTGTAAGTGCCCCTCAGGTGTCTACTAGGTACATGAAGGTAGGAAGCTTCTGGAGGCGACATGACGTCACCAGAGGTGAAGCCAGAAGTGTGGAGGGACACGCCCCCAACAATGACCAAAACCGAGAGACACTATTGGACGAAGAGGAGGGCTGACTTGCAGCTGTTTTGGTCAGCTCTCCTTTTCGTCCAATAGCGTCTCTTGGTTTTGGTCATTGTTGAGGGCATGTCCCTCCACACTCCTGGCTTCATCCACCTCCTGGCGTAATGTCGCCTCCAGACAGGGGCGGATCCAGAACTTCGTTTTCGGGGAGGCGTAAAATTTGTAAGGATGCTATTCTCCCATTCTTTCGTGTACACCGAGGGGTCCACCCATGTCAAATTGCCCTCCGAGAAGGGTGGAGGGGGGGGGGGGGTCGACTTGGTTTGGGGGGTGGCCGCCCCTTCCCTTGGATCTGCCACTGCCTCCAGAGGCTTCCTAACCCATGACGAGGTAAAAACAACCGGTTAGTAAATATTTAGTTTCAACCCAATTAAGAAGTCTGTTTTAGGGCAAAGGAGATTTCTCAGTTGAAGTTATATGCTATGTGTTGTAGTAGGCTGCTTCGTTAGACACAGGATATTTTGTTTTGTCTTCACTTTTCGTCGTGGGTAAAAGCAAAGTAATTAGTTACTACATGCTAGTCCCAGTATTCTAGGAGTAAAGCAGGTTTATTTTATTGCCTATTCGAGAGTTTTTTCTTACAGGGAGTTTGTTCAAACAGGAGTTACGTAATTGCTACCTCTTGAAGCAGCCTTTGAAACGTTGTAAGCCGTGAACTATTTTTCATTCCAGAGAGGACCCTATCGGTGTTTTTTGTTACTTAAATATATTTACCATTGTTGAAGCCTGTTGTTTCGAACCGTTTTTGTTATGGTAAATGTGGTTTTTAGTCACTGGGTTCTGGGTGTTCAATAAAGTCATTTTAATGTCACCTGATGTGCCTTTTTCTTTGTCGGTAGCCTACTAAGTTACTACGAATTTAGACCGTGTGCACCAATTAAGATTAAAAAAAAGAAAGAATGAGAAGTGAAGGTGGCTTTTTAGTGCTTTTTGGCTGAAGACCAGATATTTTGCAAGCATAATATATTTCTGTTTGAATACCTTATAAAGCACCTCTATGTGACCTACATTTACCTCAATTCGCTCTTAATCAAATGAGAATGTATTTTATGTAGGGCAAAAGCTCCCGAAACATTTATGGAATCCTATTCTGCTTCGAGCTCTAGATAAGCGCCAAGAAGTTTTCCTTGTTTACATTATTGTGTTTTTTATTATTATTATTATTATTATTATTATTATTATTATTATTATTATTATTATTATTATTATTATTATTATTATTATTGCGCGTGAGTCTTTTCAAGTTGGTACGGAACAGACGTTTCGGTTTCGGTCGAGCACAGCTCAGAGTTGCCTGCTCCAGAATAGGTGTAATCATACTACTACGTCAAATAAAAGATAAAAAAAAGTCAACCAAGAGAAGTACTTTTATACCCCGACTAATGTATTTTTGTGTTTGATTGTTTTCGAATGTTTGAAACGTTTCAATGTTTGAGCTCAACTCAATGCAAAGTAACGTTGACTCCAATGGCCTCATCAGAGCTTGTGTAGACTTGCAGTCCGGTAACAGTGATATTCATTCAAGTTTTTGGCGCTGTTGCTTGATTGGTTGGTTTTGTTCCACAGTTGAGACCACGGCATGCCGACAGCTTCCATTTTGGAACGGTAGTTATCCCCGCGTTCCTGTTACCTGCATTCGCGTCTTATTCAGCGTTCGAGCTTGCCACTTGACAGCGGCAATGGAAGCCGAGTCGTGCTTCGTCGCTTTGAAAGAGACGGCCGTCCGTCTCGACCTGGAGATCGACAACGCCCGAAACCGACTAAGAAACCCCCGATTCAACTCGTCGCTGGAGCTTGCCAAGTTCATGGAAAAAAATTCAGGTGTTGGAGGTAGGAGACCTGCGTTTTCCCAAGTCATATAACTTCCCGTAGACCATTGGCAAGAACTTCGCGTTGTTGGCAGCGCTGGCAGGAGCTTGCGCCGTCACGTTGGTTCGTATCACATGAGCGAATGACGTTTTAGCGAACAGCCCCATTTGAGCGAATCGACGTTTAAGGGCCTGTCCAAACAGGACACTACGAGAACTGTCGGGCGACACTACTCAGTGCAAAAATTGTCAGAATTGAAGCGGACGCTTCAATTTCGACGATTTTGCAGGAGTCGTGTCGCCTGACAGTTTATAGTGGGCAAGCCAACATCGCAAGTTTTCTCCTCGCCTCCTCCACTTTTCTTTGACCTCGGTGCTCGTCAAATTTGATAGTTACACGCCACCTGCCCACTGGTTTTCTCCCGCGGCTCGTTGACCTCGCTACCGCTGTCGCCTCGACTGGAAGGCCAAGAAGTCCCGGCTTAGGGTGGATTTGGGAGATTCCTGCGTCGCAGCGTGCACGTTTCGCTTCCCGCAAGGGAAAGGGAATGACACCAGAAGCTGTCATTCCCTTTCCCGTTAGTCGAGGACTTAAAGAAGCGTGGAGGCCTTGATCGATTGACTGACAGCCAACAGAACGTGTGAGTAGCTGTCCCGGACCCACGTGATGAGCAGATTAAGGCCGCCGTGGAGGGCACGGGCGAGATTCGACGGGGGCGAACTTCCCCCGGCAGAACAAAAACGGCCGGGAAGCGGAGCGCCGAATGATTTGTCTGCGCAGGTCCGTGTCGCCCGACGATTTTATGCAGTGTCCCACTGTTTCTAGCAGCCTCAATGCTACAGGCCCCATAAAGGAAAAGAGCAAAATCTGCCCGTTGGCCCTTGGGCTGATAATTCTTTGGGAGTTACGCGCTCGCCAAACCAATGAACCGCCTCCCTTGCACCACCTGACCCCGCTCCCTGTGCATGCGTATGGACGGAAGCATAATCACGTGGTTAAAGATAGACATAGGACTGGTTCGACAAGCACGTAGCTTCCACCATACTGTCAGCTTAGGAATGAAAGGAGTATACATGGTCTTTCGTGAAAAGAAACTTGCGAATCCGTCACAGAATAGCCCGAAGAGCGATCCACGAATATCAGTCGAGTGTAGCAACAACCCCTTTCGGTGCTCATTTACTGCCAGTGTGACTAACCACCGTTTTACAGCTTTGGGGGGTTATCAGCTGCTTAGACGCTTAGCTTGCAAGAAGGATGTAAAGAAGTGAGAAGAAAATTGGAGGGGGAAACGAAGGAAAAGAGAAATCTGCCAGGAAGAATTTATTTTTGCGCTTGTGGCTTTAACATTTTTGTAATGAGCTGCCGCAGACTGTCGCCGTGGAGTGGTGTGAATGTAGGGGCAAAGCCACCTGTATACAGGTGGCTTTGGTAGGGGGGGGCGTGTTCGCAGCACCCCGCAGTGTCGTCCGACAGCACTTTACGCCCGCATTCGAGTGCCGTCCTGCTGAGAAAGTGCCTTCCTTTAGTGAAGAATGGCTTGCTTTTGGAACTTTGTTGCCGAAATTAGTATGCCTACTTTTGCTCTACTTTTTTGTGTTAAATTTGCTAAATATGTGTATACTGAGATTCCATGAAACTTTCTTCATAACAAATAATATCTCGAAACCAAAAAATGACATCTCTTGACTCGTTCCAATAGCATAAAGGTTAGCATGGCTGGCTAGTACTCTATGGTCTTACAAATATGTAAGTTCAATACACGTGCCATAGGAAAGAAAGATGTGATTTTTTTATATTCTTTATTTTTGTATCTTGTAGAGGCTGCAGCCGCCACTCAACAACGTGAGATTTAAGCTCAAATTTATTTCAAATCACAATCGCAACATTGGAGAGAATGCCACTTCCGCAAACTTGAGAGTATCGCATACCTGCATAGCGCAGGCATTGACATGCATAAGAAAACATGCCGCTCACTCCTGTAGCGTTTGTCTCGCTCGTGCTTTATGTTAATACAAATTGTCGGCAAGCGGCTGATGGATCACATGTCAGGATACGTGTGACTTGTGCTTAACACTTTCGGACGGCACTTGGAGGCACGAGTGGAGTGCCGTCGGACGGCACTTGAAGGCTCTGCAAGAAGTGCCATTGGACAGCACCCTAGACACGGCGTTCATTAAAACATTGATTCGCTCAAATGACCGCTGTTCATTAAAACGTCATTTGCTCATGTGATGTGGAACAAATGAAGTCACAAAAGCCGGAATGTCATGCTGTCGGATGTTGCAATCTTAGCAGTCTTATCGTAGAAATTCTGGCGAAAAGCGCGTACAAATTCCTACTTCAAAGTCTAGGGAGTCCGAGATGCTGAGGCTTGATCTAAAATTGGCCGCGAAAATCGGTGCCTTCACGTAGCAATCTAAACTTTTCGTCGAACTTATATTTTACCGTTGGGTTTTGCCTTGTAAATTTAGAAGGCGTAGCCCTCTTTCTGTACAAAATAGGGCCAAGAAATTTGCCTGGGTCAACGGCGGATGGCGATGCAGACAAGTCTAGTGGCGAAACGCGTTTGGCGCACGTATTGATAGGTGGCGCTATACATGGCTCTGTTGCAGACATGCAACTTGCGACACCTCTTAAAATTTTCAAAAGTGCCTTTGGCAATTACTTTGTCTAAAAAAGAAGCGAGAAAGCGCTCAAATTGGGGGAGGGAGACACAAATTTTGACAAGCTCTTCCGTGCTCCAAAATGTTTTTTTGTATGTTTTTTTGTTTTATTTTGTGTTTTGAAGTGTTTGAGACTAAAAAGATATAGATGTTGGGGTTGTAAGTGAATAGAAAAAAGATGCATATAAGTCATGCAGTTGTATAAGATGGAAATTTTGTAAAAAAACCGCGACTTATACATTGGAAAACACGGTATTAGTTTTGATGGCAGCATTTTAGATTTGAAAAGAAACTCGGGGCGTCTAGTGACCGGGAAAACCGGGAATTGTCAGGGAAATTTTAATTAGTGGGAAAAATCAGGGAATTGTCAGGCATATTGTCAAAAAGCGAGCCCAGTCAGGGAAAATGAGCTGGAAACACCATCGAGTGCCCTGAGCGCTTGAGGACTTAGGGGCAGAAAAATAGGCAACAAATTCTGCTTAGAGCAGAGCGCGAGCTCTGCTTACCCGATGTAAGAGTGTGCTACCCGATGCAAAGGGAACAGCCAACAAATCCAGTCCGAGCTTTGGATTGGATTGAGGTTGCGACACTAAGCTAGATCCAGTTAGAGCTACAAGAACAAATGTCAAAGTCGCAGACCCCAATCTAATCTAAGTAGAAAGTATCCCAAAGTGTGCATCTGGCGGCCATGCCGCCATGCTGTCATTCGATTATTGACGTGTGTGTTGAGCGTCGTGGTTTCATCATGTTTCCGGTAGTGGCCTCTTCACTGAGGATGTCAGCGGCAAGAAAGTGCTCATTTAATCGGGACTGGAGGAACCCGAATATTTTTGAATGTGCAAGTTAAATTAAGCCTGTGCAAAATGACCTTCACAGTGCTCGATGCTCAATGCCTTGTGTTGCAATGGTCTTGTATATTTACCGCCTCTACATTGGTCAGGGAATTTCACCTGAAATTATCAGAGAAAACCTGGAAAAATCAGGGAATTTCAAAATAATAATTTGCTAAACACCCTGAAACTGCAGATCGCTGGTTTGTGTTGACAGTGTCGCGCTTGGGTCACTCGGTCCCACATAAATGTGTATACAAATTAGCAGCTATGCGGAAACATATGCATTCTTGGAACTCTTCTGTCTTTTGTTTCACTTTACAATGAACCATAGGGGGCGATGCGAGCCGTCCCAGCGAATCCAGTGGTGTGGAAAATACTTTGTGACCACAAGCCCCTCGTGTCGCTGAAGGTCATGCGACACTCGCACCACATTGGATTGGCTTCGGTGGCTCGTCGCCTCCTCTTCGGTTCATCGCGAGGTGGACGGAGTATAAGAAAAGTGTCTGCTTGCATGTCCCAAGATTACCTGACGTTTCATTTCCAGGAAGACCTACTGGCAAAGAAAACCCGCGTGGAAAATATAACTCAACGGCAGGCAGCAGCGTATAACCATCACCGGAAGGAGTTTGAAGATTTGCAGCTGGGCCTCAAAGAAGCCATCCTGAAGATGCAGTCTCATGGGATCGCAGAACTCGAGCACATTTTGCCAGGTTAGTTTCCGGAATTCATCAGTCTTGTCGGCACTGCAGGGGGCATCTGTGAAAGCAGGTGTTTGGTGAGTGGAGTCGCCACGGACCCCGAGCCATGCAGGTACGCCTGCCCACGCCTGGCTGTTTGTGGCTTTCCCGTGTTTGAGGAAAAGGGCATCCTGGTGGTTGAGTCGAGGCCGGGGTAGGTTTGGACCCTTTGGGGCCTCAGTGTGAGGCAATACACCACTCGGACCCCGCTTCTCATAGCTGGGTGTCCTGGCTTGGCCCGACCAGGATCGATGATTCAGTCAATCGCCTCTTCCACCCTCTTTCTTCTTTCACTTTTCCTCTCGCCTCTTTCTCTCTTCTTCTACACTCTCTTCCTTCCTTTTTCACCTTAGGTGGCAAGGGCTAACCTTGGGTGGTGACAGACACCTTGTCTAGAACCACACTGGGTTATAGTTCCTGGGAAGCACTGATAGTGTAATGTCATCAGCAAAGCCCTTTTTGTTATGGCGCATTACTTACCCTCTTGTTGGGCTCTGTGGTGGGCGGTGCACCCGGGGCGCCGAAGTTCTCCCATCTGCTGTGGCTTCCAAAACTAAAACACCTTCTGATTGGGCCCTGAAAAGGACCCGCACCAAAGCACTTTCAACATTTCTAATGGTGAATTCCACTCATAGATCCAGAGCGCTTTCCAAAATCCGCGAGGGAGGCGAAATTCCGCTCCGTGGGACTTGCTCCGAATTGACGAGGGGAAGATAAACTCGCATTTTTGGAGCGACCTCCCACACCCCTTCCTCTGCTTCCCCCTCGGCCGTTCAAAATGGCCTCTGCTTGAACTTGGCAAGCCCACCAACTGCCTCAGCCGACTGATCTTTCCGACGACCTAGTGACAACTGTCACTGTTTAGCTGCAGAAACAACCTGCGACACAGGACGGGCGAAAATGTCCGTACCGTGGAGCCCGTGTCACAAATAACGAGGAAGACGTCCGCGTTTGCCACCAGTCACATACCTTTCGGCTGCCTCGAAGCGGCGGGGCACGCACAGCGATTGCCATCGGTGGAATTCAGATTGCTGGTAAGACTTCAATAAACACAAAGAGGTAACAAACCATCACATGCACGGCCGTTGCCTAATCTGTTCTTGCTTTATTGCACGAAAAACGCCGGCGGAATGCAGTAAAAAAAAATGAAAGCCGTTTACAACTCCCTGTAACGCCGAATTAGAACGCAGCTCTTGAGGAGGAGGAAGGGAAGGTACGGAGAGGAGGCTATGCCCCTCCTTTTCTCCTGCTTGCCTTCCATTTAGGTGTTTGGAAATTTGTGGCATTTTCCCGCTAAATCTTAGCGGAAGTTTTTCCGTAGATTTAGCAATTTTCCGCTAGATTTAGCGAAATCTTACCCATATGTGCACGGTTACGCCGACGGCGACATTGACGCCGCTCAAGCCGGAAATGGGCGCCTAAGAGCTGCGCTCTAAAAGGTAAACAGTCATTGGCTGCAGAATGAACAGCCCTAACCTTGCGTCTGCCTCCGGATTTTCTGTCGATTCTTTTTCTCGTTCTTCCTCTCACAATCAAAGATGTCAGTCGCTTACGATTTACCACGCTCCAGTCCCGGCTTTGTATTCCTGATCTATGCAAGGTAGAAGCGTTCGAGCCGTCACAATCCTGCGTAAACAACCGACGCATCGGAACAGATCCAACTCGACGGCCCGGTCGGCCCGACCGGTCTGGCGACCTCGCCGACCTCGCCACGCATGCACACTGTCGAGTTAAAAATGAAATGACGTATGCGCTCTGTCAAGTTCCGGAAAGATCTGTGAAATCCCGCGGAGCAAGTTCGGCGGGGTTAGAAGGCACCCCATGAAGCGGGTGGTGCCAGAGATCTACGAGCGGAGGATGACCAACTCGAGCCAGATCTGCAAGCGGAATATGCACGCTCCAAATGGAGACGCTCAATATCTGCGAGCGGTATTCACCATTAGCACGGACAATGTAAACAACTATTTTACAAGATTTTTTGTTCTCCCTCCTGGCGAATGTCGACAAAACCACTATCAAAACTGTCTCCGTTCCTTGACGCCAAAGTGCTTCAACACACGGTAGGAGCAAAGTATGAAGCTAAAAAGCTCTTCTCAGGTAACCTTCTTGTAGAGGTTTAGAAGAACTACCAAGCTACGGCTTTGATGACTCTTCAAATGGTCCAAGATCCCAAGATGACTGTGTCTGCCCATCGAGCAACGAACACACCATCTGTGGCGTGATCTCTGAAGACGATTTAATAGGCAGTTCTGAGGAAGAAATTGTAGGGGTCTCCAATCCCAAGGAGTTGTAGCTGCAAAGCGCATCACAATTCGACGAGGTGGTGAGGAACAGTCCACCAGACATATCGTTTTGACCTTAGAGAGGCACACTTTTCCTCCTTCTATTAAGGCGGGCTATATTAACTACAAGGTACGGCCTTACGTCCCAAATCCGCTGCGCTGCTTTCAGTGCCAGAGGTATGGTCATGGTTGAAGCACTTGCCGCGGTTGTGAGACATGCACCTGGTGTAGTGGCGGGGACCACACCGCTTAAGACTGTAAACCAGATTACAAATGTGCTAATTCCAACGCAGGGGTAGAACGGCTGCGCCATTTGCGCCATTTTGCGCCAGACGCATTTGTCTGCGCCATCCTGCGCCATTTTGCGGAAACTGCGCCACAGCCAATACTTCGCGCCATTGTGCTCCAAATCGCACAACGTGCGCCAAAAAATTTTTATTTTGTCTTGGTTTCGGTTTTTATCGACTCGTTTGGCAACAATGAGCGCGTTTAGCTTGGTCGGCCTTGCATTTTTTTTTTTGTTACGTTTACTTTTCCTGTGTTTTTTGAGTCGGAAGCGCGCAAAAAAACTGGGGGTTTGGATTCCAAGTGCTACATCACCTGCGAGTGGATTCTTATTCTTCAACCATAAGCGGTTAAGCAAGTTGGCCGAGGTGAGGTCGAGTCGTTAAGCGTCAGATTGCCTGAGGCTCTGCGGCCCGGGTTCCGGACGTCAGTCAGTTGAAAACACATTAGCAAAAGATTCCTTTTAGTGCTTCATCGTTAGAAGTTGGAACCGCATTCCTGCAAGATAAATCGTGATTTCATTGCACTGAAACGCGGTTCGATCCGAAAACCTTGCCGGCTTTGCAGCTCTCACGTGAGCGGTAGACCATCTCGGCGTACTTTAATCTTGCTCCGGCTCATCGCTTCGAATACGATAACTCCGTTAATCGTAGTCTGCTGCTTCGATATTGAGTTGTGCAATAGGATAAACTCAAAATTTGTTGCCCTGTTCCTCCGCGCAACTGCACGTCCATTGCTCACACACGTCACGTGGTTCGCGCATATAATTACTATGTCGAGCGCGTGTGGGTTGTGCTATAAGCGGTGCTGGTTTGCATTTTGAGCAGCTGAAAGCCACTCCGAAAATATCAAAGACACAATATTCAGAAACATATGGTACTCGCTTCTTGGTTCTTGGCCAAGTTTTCGCATCTGTTACACTGTTATTCCATCTACCTAGGTTCCTAACCACTCATGTTCATGTGTGCTGCTAAGCACACCTTGAAGTGCTCCCGTGCTCGTCTAAGACACAAGTTGAAGTGCAATGAAAACTGATCTGAGCTGCTCCTAGCCTGCTCCAGAATGTAGTTTTAGCTGCTCTCAACCTGCTCCAAAACAGCTGTTTCAGCTGCGCCCGTGGCTGCTCCCAAGTACATTTCATGAGTTCCACCCCTGCAACGGCAGCCATCCTGCCTACTCCAGGTCATGCGAACAGTTCAAAAAGAAAAAGAAGTTTTTGCACTCAAGGTTAAAGAGAACCTAACCTACCAAGAGGCAAGGCATCTCCTTTCCGCTTTCCAGAAGGGCTCTTTTGTCGAGGCGGTGTCCAGCATTGTCTAATGTATCTGGCGACCCAGGTGTTCCTTGGGGACCCTGGGAGACCACTCCAGTCCTCTATGCCCAGGTCGAAACTTTCTGTTCCTGGCCATTCCCTCTCAGCTGCCACAGCAGCCGAGGCGCCCTGTCATGCCAAAGACTCGGGTGCCACAGAGGCCAGGGAGGCGACTCTGTTGCGCACACCTTGCAGGTCGTCCTTTGAGAAGAGAGAGCGGGCCCCTCGTTCCTCCTCTCAAAGGAGGACTTCTTCACCCAGGAAGCCTTCAACTTCAAGGGGGAAAAGATTAGCTTCTTCCCAGTGTCAGGACAGGCAGGCAGTGCCCGCGCCTGTCCGTACTTGGAGGTCTTCTGCTGGTGAGGAGTGACACTCTCGCTCAAACTCACTGGAGAGGGCCTCCTCAGCCATAGAGCAGCATTGGGCTGCTCTTTCGAGATCTAAGGGACAGGACCTGAGGGACACGGGCAATACCACGCCCAGTATCGCCCCTGCCTCCTCGGTGGGAGGTGGTTGTGGCCAGGGCATTCCACCCCCACATAGCACAAGAACGTTCTGAGAACATTCCGGGAGTGTTCAAAAGAACATAGGCAACATTCTTGGAATGTTGCAAATTTATGTAAGAACATTTTATCAACGTTGTCAGAATGTGGCGCAGGCACTTATCGCTACAGTCGGGGAATGTTTTCAAAGGGATATTCTTAGAACGTTCTGAAAACGACATAGAACATTACCAGGACATTCAATCAACATTCAAATATCCTGACAAAGTTCTAAAAACATTCTCAGAACATCCAAGGAACTTCTGCAACCTTCTTAAAATGTTGCATATTTATGCAGGGACATCCTTTCAATTTTCTCTGAACGTGGCTAAGTACATCGCTACATTTGGGGAACATTCTCTGAGGACTATTTACAAAGATTCCACAATTATGGCTTTCTTAAAGGCTGCAGCCCCAATGAGCCGCACTACATATATGAATGTGATAAAGCTCCTCATAGGGCAATATTTTTTAATCGAAACAGATTATAGAAGGCGCAAGCACAAGATAGCCTCTTTCCCAGCGCACCAGCCTGTGCACATACTAATGACAGTTTATCCCTACCTGTCACTTGTTAACTTCTTTCATTCAAAATGTGCTGCATACATAATCAATTACTCACTCCGAGCTTACATATGGCATCCCAGACTCGGCTGGGAAATACCCTTTTCAAAGTATTGAACCCCAGATGCTAAAAATCGGGTTTATTCAAAACTGCCCTCTACATACACAGTGAGTGCCAAGTTCATTATCAAGTTTTGAAAACTATTGCTTTTTTCCTACACCTTATATCACATTCCTCGGTAGACTTGTATAAGATAAAACTGATCCCTTATGCTAAGTTTCGAGAAACTCCCTTAATTTGCTTATTTTTGGCATAAGGGGATGGTTTTTCAAACCACAGGTTGCGTGAGAGCTCCGTAAAGTTGGTTTCACCTGCAAAATATCCAGGAATGTTCTGCAAGCTGAACGTTCCAAGAATGTTGCGCATATGAATGTTCGAAGGGGGATGTTCCGAGAACATTGTACATACGAATGTTCGCCAACGAACGTTCCTAGAATGTTAAGCAGCTTACCTTGTAGGAGTGTTCGCATACGAACGTTCCTACAACACTCCGAATGGTGTTTTAATGTTCCTTCAACATTCAAAACACCCAGGGAATGTTTGCACAACATCGGGTGCTACGTGGGCCGTGCTGCGGACCTACAAAACCTCTAGGAAGAGTCTTGTCTAAATTTGTAGAGACGATGGACGAGGCTACTGATCAGTCTTCTCCTGCGGCTGGCCAAGACGACATGGAGTGGCAAGTACCAAACCAAAAGTCTAAAGGGAAGAAACTTGTGACTTTTCCCAAATAGTCTAGATCCCTTTACATCTTTAGTCGTCAGCTTTAATTTTCTTGTCCACTCCCTTTTTAATAATTATTCAACTACATTTTTACAATAATGAAACACTTGTGTTTTATTCAGTGGAACTGTCGAGGTCTCTTACCCACTATCTATGGCGTTAATTATTTTATGGATGAGTTTCGGCCTATTTCCCTCTCTTTACAAGAAACTTATCTTCAAACGCATCATACGCAGGTTTTGTGACGTCATCAAGTTCTCCGCAAAGATTGGCTTAATTCCAGTTCTGGTGGTGTAGCAGAGATCGTGCAAAGTGGGGTTGCCTGCTCTGAGGTTCCTCTGTGCACACCACTTGAGGCTGTAGCAGTACGCCTACTTTCGACCGCCTCATAACAATTGCTTTTATCTATTTACCACCAAACGTTCCATTGCAACTTCATGAACTCTTAGGGCTTGTGGGGCAGCTCCCTCAGCCCGTTTTAATTTTAGGAGATTTTAATGCACATTACCCCATGTGGGGCAGTACTCGCCTCGATTCTCAAGGGCGAGTAATTGAGCATTTTATTTAAAATCTAACTTGTGTATTTTTGAATGGGAGAAAACCTACTTTTTTTAGGTCTGCTCACAACTCATTTACATCTTTTTACCTTCCTATTGCTTCACCTTTATTACTTCCATGCTTTTACATAGAAGGTTCTTAACAATCCATTTAAGAGCGATCACTTCCCCATTGTTTTAGAGAGTACTGTCTTTCTACCCACTCTTTTAAGGTGAATGTCCTGGTGAAAAAGGGATAAGGCAGATTGGTCCCTTTTTAAATTGAATTCCACGCTGGATGCTTTGCTTAGCTCTATGACCTCAGATGAAGCTACATTGTATGTAGTGGAACAGTGTATAAATTCTGCTCTTCATCCGATTCCTCAGAACTCTGGAGTTCTTCCACAAAAGTGCAAACCGTGGTGAAATAAAGAGTGTGCCTCAACCTCAAAAAACAAAAGAGGGCTTGGGACAAAGTTAGGCACAAGAAACCTGGTGGAATTTAAAAAAAGAAACAGAGAGCTAATGCTTGCTGGACTAGAAAGCAGGCTAAAAGAAAAAAACTTTCAGCCTTTCCACTCTGGTGAAGAAGGAAGACCAGCGGAGCTGTACTATGGTGGGACGACTGCTTGTACTACCTCAAGGACGCCGCCTAGAGGACGATGTCTGGGACGACCTTAAGGAGCGACTTCTAAGATGGCCTCCAAGGAGGACTTTAAGACGACCTCAAGGACGACGCCTAGGGCGACTTCAGAAACGACGTCTAGGATGACCTCAAGGGCGACGTCTAGGACAATCTCAAGGGTGACTTCTAGGATGACCTCAAGGATGACTTCTAGGATGACCTTTAGGGCAACACCTCAGACGACCTCAAGGACGATCTCGAGGACGACTTCTAGGACGAGCGCTTAGAGAAATGCAGCCTTTCACACTCTCGTTTTCACCAGAATGGAAAGGTTGTCGCCATCTGTAAGCGACAAGAACAACCAGACAACTGGCAAGCCGGTTGTCTGGTTGCCACCGTTGCTCATAGATGGCGGTAGTTGTCCAGAGTTTTGTGTCAACATTTATTTGGTGACGGACACGAAACTGGGGAACTAGCAAAAGAGGTAATGCGCCTGATACACAGTCTAAACACAAGCTGTAAAAACATGAGTGTTGAACGCAATATTTATTGAGCAGGACGATTTCGTTTGCAGCTATTTAACCCGTTTTGAATGCGCCCAATTGCTATTAAACGAGAGTGCTTCGCAGGATGACGACCCAACACTAGAATTAAAGCGGAGATCCATATGCATTGGGGACTAAGTTTTACTATGTCCTATTTTAAATCCTCTCTTTTCTACTCACTTGATGTAAAGAAGCTATCTGCTCCTGAGGCTCTGATGCACTCCATTGTGAAATGCTGCAAAACCTGTCCCCAAAATCCTTCGAAAGTACACCTTCTTCGATTTTTTTTTTTTTTTTTTCAACTCTCTCTGGGAAAGATCATGCTTCCCCAAGGGCTTAGAGACATGCTTACATAATCCCACTCTTGAAGTCTGACAAGGACCCGACAGTGCCATCTAGTTACCTCCCTATCGCTTTAACTAGCTGCCTTGGAAAAACATATGAACGTATGATAAACAGAAGACTGGTATACATGCTGGAAAGTGAAAATGTCTGCTAGCCTTCAGTGTGGGTTTCGCAAAGGTCGATCTACTTTGGATCATCTTGTGCATCTAGAAACAATCGTGCGGGAAGCCTTCGTGAATAAGCAGCATTGTGTTTCCGTCTGGAGAAAGCGTACGATACGACTTGGTGATATGGCATCCTCCAAGATCTGCATGGATATGGGATTTGCAGTCGCATGCTGCACTGCATAAAAGACTTTGTCAGACAGGACCTTCCAGGTTCGGTTGGGTACCACCTTCTCGGATTCATTTGTTCAAGGAACTGGAGTCCTCCAGGGTGGCATCTTAAGCGTCACTTTGTTTATTGTTAAAATGAACTCTCTTGCTTGGACGCTGCCCCAGTCTGTTTTGTATTCGCTGTTTGTTGACAACATCCAAATTTCAGCATCCTCTTGTAAATATGTCTGGGTGCGAGCGCCAACTACAGCTAGCCATAAATAACCTTAGCAAGTGGGCCAAGGAAAATGGATTTAAGTCCTCGCCTGAGAAGACTGTCTGCGTACCATTTTCTTTGCGTCGGGGGCTCTCATTTGATTCTGTCCTTGCATTGTATAAAACTTGCATCCCTGTCAGGAATGAGCACAGATTCCTGGGTGCAGCGGCATAGACTTTCCATTTTTCCGGTGGTGGGACTGGCTGAGAAGTTCTCCGGGGTGGCTTTTTTTGCGCAATTTTTTTTTACACCGGCATTTATCGGTAGTTTATTTTAGGGGGTACATTTTACAGCGTATGTATATCGCCATGTGTCCGTCGCTGTGTGCGTTATTTTGTTCACATGCCACTACTAGAAGCTCGTTACATGGTGCATAAACAATGTCTCGGTAAGGATCATGACCCAATGCCGCGTGCCGGATCTTACCAGGGGGCACGGACCGATGCCCCATCCCTTCCCCATAGTCTATGCCTATGCCTGGGTGTTACCTCTGATAAGCAGCTGAAATTTGTTCCTCGCATAATCTCTGAAGACAAAATGTCTTCAAACTGGCAATCTTCTTAAAGTGCTAGCACGTAAGACATGGGGACCGGACAGAAACTGCCTCCTTCGGCTATACAGTACTCTTATTCGATCCCGTCTGGACTATAGAGCTCCAGTACATGGTTCCGCAATACCGTCTGCGCTTAGGATGTTCAATCCCATCCATCGCATTGGCTTATGCAGTGGTGGAACTGCTGCACCAATTGCGCCAAACTGCTCCAGAACATATAACCTGCTACATGCTGCTCCAAAGGCTGTTTTTGTGCACAATTTGCGCCATGTCTGCGCCGAAAGGGAGCTGTTCTCGAAAAGGAAACTGAAAGTGTCTGGCACGTGGCACTGTTGGCGATGCCACTGAAAATGAAAAAAAAAAAAGTAAAGTTTATTCTTCGCCTAAGTACTATGTTCGAGGAGTAGGATCTGCGCAAATATTTTAATTTTTTAATAGTAGCTTTAAATAATATGTTGTTTGATATTCGCTTCCAAATTAACTACAATATTCATACTTTTCTATGTGTTGATTGCGGCGGGTTAGCCCCATTGAGTGCGGAGAGCAAGTCGTCTGCTTCTTGTGCAAGGATCGCGGTGACGTCAGAACGACGCCGAGCTCTGATTGCCTTTGATTGGAAGGATAGTGGGTAGACCTCAGTGCTAGATGCCTTGAGGTCTACCCACTATATGTTTTCAATGAGCCAATAAGAGCTCGACATTCTGACATCATCGCGATCCCTGTGCGAGAAGCAGACGTACTTGTGCTCCGCATACCTGTGGAGTGGACGCAGCGATCTCGCTGACTCGCTTCTCTGCAGCGTCAGCACGCACGCTAAGCGGGTGAAAAACACACCTTCAAGATCTAGTTTAAAGCTGACGTGCGTGCCTGGTGTATTAAAACAAAACGTATTAAAACAAAGCAAAAATATAAGAGGAAAATTTGTGATCGTTGATATTACATTGCAGCAAAATCTTCAAAATTTAACTGTGGCTATTATGCAAGGGGATATATTAGGCAGCGATGTTCTAAAGACCTCTGTTCATTATTTTTGCTTGTTTTCTTTTCTTTTTTTTTATTCAGAGTCAAAAGACAATATTGTCATATAACAAGAAGATTTATGAATCCCCTCAATTAGGTATGGCTGGGCTCCTTTATAGGTTTAGTTTTATGTCGTATCTTTCATTTACTTGCCATCCCAATGTAGGTACTGGACTTCCTGAGGCTGGTCTATAAATATAGCTAGATTAAATTTAACAGAGCTCATGAGTAGGCAATTAGGAGCCTGTGAACAACCTTCACGAGTTCAGCTGACTTCTCGTTTAAGCATGGTGTAACAGTAGTAAAAGGCAAGGAGAAAGGCGCAACAACTCCTCAATATTCAATTAAAAAATGTTCGGCCAAAACCACTATTTACTTTGAATTTGCCTTGAACGCAAAATCCATTATTTTCACATGCCTAACGAAGAGTTGTCGGTTTTTGTGCGAACGGTGCTCACATCGATTGCAATGAATAGCTAGTGCTACTGGCTGTGATCAGTTACAGTAGCTGTGTGCTCCGCTTAGCTACTCTATGAACAGCAGCAGGTTGAATACGAGCGAGGGCAGTATGAGACACATTCAACACAAAAGTGTCCATTTGATGTCAAACTTTCAACAATTCTGTCACCATGATACAAACCCTCTATGAAAGCAGCCAAAAACATATTTTTTTTTGTCAATCACAGACCGAAGACTGCCATCGGTACTTCTAATAGGTTAATTGAGACATCTACAAAATTGCCGGCATACGATTTTTCAATAAATAAATAAATATATGTAGAGGTCGGGTCCCCTGTAGGTATAACACTTTAGTCTCTCAACATTCCAATAACTGCAGTTTTTTCCACAGGCTAACTTTCGAAGAAATTGTAGGAACTTTTGTGACATGAAAGCTCAAAATTGTTTGCTCCAAAAGTGGGAATCTCTGCTCTAAAACCCGTTTTTCTCTGTTAGAAGAGCTGTTCCAAATCACCGCTTTTCAGTGTCCACCACTGCTCATGGCATGCAACAGGGGCTTTTTGAACATCGCCTATCCTCAGCCTATATGCAGAATCAAACGAAATGATGCTTGAGAGGAAACGGCAGTACCTCAGTTTAACGTACACTTGCAAGATACTAGCTGACCATAATCATCCAACAAACCATTCAGTACAGAAGTCCAGATTCTGCCGTCTTTTTGAAAGCAAACTGAGCGTTATGAGACCGCTGAGCTTTTGTGTTGAGCGTTTTCGTTCTTCTCTTCAACTGGGACTGGATGAAGTTAGCCTTATATGGAATGTAGAGCAGGTTCCTCTCTGGGATGTGCAGCCAGTTGCTTGTGACTGGACATTCACAGAGTTCAAAAAGTAAAGTGTGCCAACCCAAGTTATTCAACAAGAATTTTATGAGGTTGAAAAGAAATATGAGGGTTATGCCCACTTTTATACCAATGGAGCCAAAATATCATCATTTGTGGGCTGTGCCGTTTACTCCGATGGCTTTATTAAATTGAAACGTCTTCCAGCCCTTGCCAGCATCTTTACAGCTGAACTTCATGCTGTCTTTGTGGCTATAGATTATATCTTGAAGAACAGTATAAAGAGGGCTGTTTTATTTGTTGACTCTCAAAGTACTTTCTCTTCGGAAGCTTCTAGAAATCCGCTTGTACAACATCTACAGTGTAGGCTTAACAGACCTTCATATGGGGGCCATACTATACGATTTTGTCGGGTGCCGAGTCACAAAGGGATGAGGGGCAACTAGGAGGCTGACAGACTTGCTACATCCTTGAGTGACCTTCCTCAGTCTCACACAGGCTTACCCTACCAGGACATCAAACCTTTAATCAAGTCTTCACTCTTTCGGCCATGGCAGGCAGAATGGGACATGGTGTGGAATAATAAGCTCCACATGACCAAGCCGGTCCTCGGATCCTGGGAGAGCTCTTTGTTTAAGAACCGATTTCATGAAGTGTTGATATGTTGGCTTCGAATTGGCCACTGTTCTATAACCGACAAGGATTCGCTGTGCAGGGACGATCCTCCTGTTTGTAACCGCCGTGGGGACTCACTTAGCATTCCTCAAATTTCGTGGTGCTGTTTAGGACTTGAAACAGAACGTCATAATCATTTTCCGCAATTCTTTCGGTACCACATCCCATTTCACCCAGCTCTCTTACTGGGAAGCCATCCTCTTGTCCTCTTTGAAAGACTTGTGGCTTTTATTACTAGTACTGGCCTCATACACCAGATTTAGTTTTACCTGTCTTTAAAGTTGCTGTCTTGTAGCATTGCGACCATAGTAGCTTGACTGTCTTCAGTTTGGCACAATATGGCCTCCGTTGCTTTTGTGCCATAAAGCCCACAAACACCACCGTCAGCCTTGGCGGTGAAGCCCTCCTCTTTCTTGCGGGCTAGACTATACAGAATCACTTCAGCGCCAGGGACTCCGGAACTGGGGGGCCGGGGGGCCAGAGCCCCCCAAGGTTTTTCAGGATGGGGCGGAGCCCCCCACTCCGACTGCCTCCCCCCCCCCCCCCAGCCCCCATCTCCAATATTACCAGCCCCCATCTCTAATATTAAAATTGCTGGGCTGATACATCAAACGTCAGTGTCAATAGTCGCTGAAGCTCTCACTACAGACCCATAAACAAAACTAGCAGGTCGTGTCAGCGAGATTGGTTCGAAAGATTCCCATGGCTTTCTGGCGACAGCAAGAGCGATGCGGTGTTGTGCCATGAGTGCACCTTATTTTTTAAGGAAATGGGATGCAAATATGGTGCAGTGGAGCTACCCTTAGTTAAGACTGGCTTTAACAACTGGAAAAAGCTACAGAAAAATTTAGACGCCATATGAAAAGAGCCAGTTTCACAGAATCTCTTAACCACAGCCTGTCGAGGCAGAGGGGTATTCGTGTCGCGCAGCTCTTAACAAAGCAGTGCAGCAAGCAACAGGAAGAAGCTATGGGCGGCACTACGGGTCATAGTGAGCTCTCTTCGCTACCTTTGCCGCACTGGCCAAGCTCTAAGGGGACGCACAAAAGATGATGGAAACTTGCTTGATTTGCTTCATGAAAGATTGGGGGATGCTCCCGCCCTGAAAAGGTGGATGACGAAAAGGGACAAGTGGGTAAGCGGTGATATGCAGAACGAGCTGGTTGAGATCATGGGCCACGCAATACAGCGGGGTCCAGCCCGTTCTATGACATCATTGCTGACGGCACAGCTGATATGTAGCTGTCAAGGAACAGTATACCCTCTGTACATGGTAGCTTCAAAGAAAGACGCTCGACGTCCGAGAAGACTTCATGGGCCTGTACAACGTCCCAGACAGCAGGGCTGAGACGCTGTACACAACCATCAGAGACATGATTTTGCACCTTGGCCTTGATTTCCATAGACTGCATGGCCATTGCTTGCCATGGCCATGGCAGAAACAAATTAGTCATTCTGAGCCGAGGTCCATGTATGTGCATTGCGGCAACCACAGCTCAGATCTCGTGTTACGTACAGCTGGAAGCTAGCCGTAGCTGCGACATCATTGGCGATGCTCTCAGTACAGGGAAGGACGTTTCAAATCAAATTCCTGCTTCGAAGAAACGCAAAGCTGTTTATTCATCTATTGCAATTCCTCCAGTCCGCGAGGAGGCGGAAGAGGCCGGATCAACGCCAAATAACCTTCTTCCGCTTTGCCCAACAAGGTGGACTGTCAGAGTGAAGTCAATGAAAAGGTTCGCTGAAAACTATGCTAGAGTTCAGGAGACACTGAACGAGCTGCTACAAGGTGAATACACGATTGCAGACGATCAACACACATGGCCTTGCCTTTATGTGGATCTGTTTCCTTCATCACGTTTTTGTGCACGTTTTCTAAATATGTACTAAGATGTCATTCTCTTAACTTACTCGTTCATTTCATAGCGTGGATGTCTTTTTGGATGAACATTTGAAGAATAATAAACGGGATTCTCCGCAATCTCAATCTTGTAATGTTGTGTATCCTTGTAGGGATTTTGAAATCGCCTGAAGCACTATGCATAAGCGTTTTCGCGATATTAGAGAGTTTTAGTGGATCATACGTAAAAGCTTTGAGGGTCGGAAGGTGCATGCGCAAAACTCAATATTGCGTTCTACGCGTGCGCACTTCCGACCCGCAAGTGTATTGCGTACGCAAGGCTCATCCATACGAGCCACAAAAACTCCCTACCGTTGTTATAAAGCAGGAAGGAAAAGTGATTGTACATGCTAAGTAAGGAACTTCCTGCAAATAATATTTTATTTTTAATAAACAATAAGTAAAAATAAAACAACACAAATTAACTGCAGTCCTTATTTCCTAGAATAAATATATATAAAAACAAAAAGGTTTGACTTCAGCCCCCCCACTCAAAATCTACTTCCGGAGTCCCTGTTCAGCGCAGCAACTGTCGACGGCAGAGAGCTTCGAAACTCTAGCTTCACTTCTCCATGGCTCTCGTGGAGACCTTGGCCATCGTACTGTTGCCTCGTGTTGCTCTTGTCAATCTTGAGGAGAGCCTTGCCCGATGTCTGCTAGACCCAATACTAATGACCTGATTTCACGATAGAGTTTGAAATGACGCCTGGTGGGATTAATTTCCGGAAAATCCCAAATGGCAACATGTGATGCAGGGAATTGTGGGGCTGACTTGGGTGATTGTGTAGCTTGGAATTGCACAGTCTATTCCCTCTTATCCTTGCGAGTTTAGAATGCAAAAAAAAAAAAGACGGAATGCAAAGCAAATGCTATACATACTTCATTTTCTTATCATCTTGCCTTCTTTGGATTCTTAAATCATAAAAAATGTCAAAGGAACATCATCTCCTTCCTTTAGTTGCCGGTACTATGTCACATGTCGTACATCTGATAGTCACAATGGACCAAGAAGGCGGCGAGGGCAACACAAATTTCTGGAATGGTCTTTTACGTTGCTGTCTGGTGCCCTGGTCATTTAAACGTTTCCTTGCAATAAAGAGATGCGTTTCAAATGAAGGACAGTGATTTCGACTGCCACTTTGAAACACTAATAGAAGACTGATCGTGCAAAACGAGACAGTGACTTGAAATGCAGGGATTATGTTTTGTGCAATTTAGTGACCGTGACACAAAGTGAGTCTGTCTTTCTCTTGGACTTGGTGAATTGCTTTGCTGCTGCAGAGGAGAAATCTGAGCATTGTAGGGACCTGGAATTTTTAATGTGCATTGTGCCTTCATTCTTTAATGAAGCACAGAAGAACTGGAGAGATGAGGTCTAATATTGAGCATTTATTTTCTCAAACATTGTTGACATGTTGATTCCGTGTTTTGTGATGCACAGGTTTTCCTGTAAGTTGTCTGTCATAGTCACTTGTGCTAGCAGTCCCTTCGACTTCTGAATCTTGGTATTGCGGGTGGCTTAGCACGATCTTAACCTCTTGACCTAATGGCAGTCATCACTGCTTTCCAAATGTGAAATGCTTTTTGACTGTGTTTGATAGTCCATCACCGTTTTTTCAATGAATGTTTGTGACTTATGTTTACTGGGTGTTTTTTTTAGGACGTCGAATATTCAAACAAACAACACTGGGAGCAAAGAATTTTTTCAGAATAGCATTATAGACTGGTGGACATCAGGACATGTGTACAAAAAAGCAATTTGTGGCTTCATTAACTAAAATTTAATGACTAACTATTTTTTTTTTTAGCTGGCATGTTTTATTTGGAGGTTTTGTAGCCCATTGTTCATATAGCCCAAATAAGATAGATATTAGAAAAAATAATTCTTCGAGTAGTGTTGTAGCAGATTTCAGCAATTTGCCATGTGATAACTCAAATTTTTGTTTTCTAAAATATAGAAACTCGTTCTGACTGTATTAACAATGGGCTACAAATCCCCAATACAAATATGCCATCTAAAAAAAATGTTTAGAATTAGTTAATTTTAGTTAACGAGGTCGCCACATTCAATTAGTGTTATTATGCAAATGTAATTTCTTTATTTCCGGTGTCTTTTTGTTTTGAATATTTTCTATATTAGAAGAAAAAAAACTACCTATACTGTAAATAATGATATTTCTGAGGGCTTGGATTTTAGTGATTCTGCCAATATGCCACATTTGTGAGCATTTTACTTTTTGCTATAATAGTTTGCAGTCAGTTTATAAGCTACTTGATCCGTACTGGCAGTATGTGGCAATCATAATACAGCAATATGCTTCAGTGGTCAGTTTTCCACTGTTGGTTTTTCGAGTGCAGCCCTCAGGTGCTCGTTCCTGTGCTTTAGGGCGTTGGCGTAACCGGTGGAGGGAGGGAAGGGTAGGGAGGAGGAGGAAGGGAGGGTACGGAGGAGGAGGGGAACCAGTAGGTGAGGAGAGTGGTCTATATATGTATATATATATATATATATATATATATATATATATTTCTTTCTTTCTTGAATTCTTCAGCACAATATATCACAAAACCAAGGCATGGTATATCGCAATACGTCAAGAGCTGCACTCTAATTTCACAATACAGAGATTTGTAAACGTCTTTCGTTTTTATTTGTAAAGTTTACAAAGGCAGAGTGACTGAAAAATGTAATTCCTCTACATTATTTATTAGAGATACTTTCTCAGCATACGAAATATCCTAAATTCTAGCTTTGTTAATTGCCGCAGTGTCCAAGTAAAACAAAGCAAGTCTTTGTTTGCTTCAGATTGTATTTTGATCGACTCTTTTTCTTTTTCCTTTTTTCTTTTCTCAGCTGCCGATTGTGTGTTCGAACAGCACGAGATCCCACTGCTTCAGAGGTTTGGCGACATGGCACTTGACTCCGAGTCTCCCGGTTCCAGGTATCCTTTCTGCTTTGCTGCCCTGCATCGCAGCATTCGTGGGTACTGGTTGGGATTTTGACTCTTTTGTTTGATCTTGGATGAGGCATATGTACTCCGTTGATCATACTGCCTCTAGTTTGCGTTCAAAGCACTTATCAATTTTGAGTTCAAAGCTCGGTAGCTAGGTATGGCTTGAAACCTCTTGCCTGAAAGACTTCGTAGAGAAGCAATCTGTAGCTATTTTGTATTTTGTGAGCAACTTTCCTAATTGTTTGTTAAGCTTGATGGCTTTAGAGACTTAAAGGGGCGGTGCATTGTTATTCAGTGTGAATATTTTCCACTTTACACAAGCTTACTGGCGCTATGGGACCCCAGGTAATCTCGCTTGCAACACCACTGATGAAGCGGACGCAAAAATTGCGTGAGCGCTTGAATTGGGCTCGTCATAACCAATAGCTCGCCAAGCATTTGGGTCGTGACTCATGTTCTATCGTTGCAATGATGATGGCTGAACCCTAAGAATCTTTGCAACTTGGCGCTTGTCCTGTGGTTTGCCGGCCCCGGCGCGTGGCTATAATAAACATTGGCGGCGTATAAGGCCTCAGATCATGTGGCCGCTTGTTCTTGCTACAAGTTGAGAGGGTGAATGCTGCTCGTTTTCCTTGAACATTTTCTGCAACTACTATTGCATGGAAAGCGTGTTTCACAGTTTATATATGTTGGGAATTCATTCCAAGTGGTATTTTCACAAAGTACACAAATTGTTAAAGGGACCATGAAACGATTCTGAAATCGAATTTCATCTCTGCACGTCGTAAAAGGTGTGAAAAGAAACCAAAAACACAAAAATAAGGAGCCAAAAAAAATTTCTTTGCTATAGAACTTTTAAAAGAAAACCGGACTCTTTTGCGCCTTCTTTCCTTCGAAAGCTCTCTGCCTTTTCACTGCGATGCATCCACGGAACCGCAGCATGTCAGCAAAATCTACGTCGCCTATTGGGTAAGAGCATACCTCACCAGCACCGCAATCATAAACAATGAATAGCCGGCGAATGTTTCCTAAAAGATTTGTTAAATAATATTCAGATCCACATTTTGTAGCATAATTAGAGATGTGACGAAAATTGCCAAATTTGATAATGCTCAGAGCCAAGCGCCATCTATCGTGTGGTAAACGAAGTGAGAAAAAGACCCTACTGCGCCTGCGCAGTCAACCGACGAGCGTCGTCTGCTGAACGGGTTCGCTCCTAGTCTCGCTTTCTTCGCATAGCACTTTCGTTTTCTGGCTGTTCGAGTAGTGTTTACATCGTTTGTGATCGATAGCTCTGGTTGGCTATGCCGAAAGGCTGCAGTGCACCGAAGTGCCCGTATTACAGTTTCTGCAGTCCAGTGGTTAAAAGAAACAGTTGCAGTTTCGCCGCTTGCCACTCTATGAACCACGTCGAAGCACTTGGTACTGGCTCATCGGTTTGAGGGACCCCAGGTCTACGGTCATTCGTGTATGCTCGGAACATTTTAACACCGAGTGTGATTACAGCCATATTCACAGTGTTCTCCGCGAATGCGGCGTCGTTTTGAATTGAGACGGTGGCGGCGCACTCCCGGCAGCAGAAACACTCTCGAGCGGTAGGCGCTACTATGCACCACTTGCAAGTGCACCTTCAAAGAAACAAAACTTTTGATATCTCTGTTACTTCTGTACATCTGAATATCCGGCCGAAATGTTACATATACCCGTTCCATACTGTGAAGCCGCCCAACTCCTCATCGTCCGATTCCGATGAAGAACAGGAGTCTTCGCCAGAAGACTTGCGCACTTCCCAACAGGCATACCGGCGTACAGGACTAGTCCCATGCTGTCGCTGTAGCGCAGCATATCTAATTGAATTTCGCTCAGCTGCGATGTGTCCATGGCTATCGCGGCAATGAGAGACGCCGATTCAGGAAGTACGTCGGTGACATCAGCGCCATCAGCGCAGTAAAACCTACCGGCGCACCCCCAACTCGCCGCTGCTAACGCTCCCATTCTCCTACTGCCGAGAGAACTTCCGGTTTCTGTGCCAGAGTACGTCACGACCGTCAAAATTACGCTGCAACCTGTTTCGCTGTCAGTTGGAGAGAAAGAAAAAGGTAATATTTCATTAATTTTTTGTGTAGAAGTTAATAAACCGAGACGTAAAACGGATGCCTGTTCGGCATTCAGTGAACATTGAAGGTATAATGTAAAAGTTATCTGGTAAAAGTGAAAAGGTCATTTCATGGTCCCTTTAAAGGGATGCTGAACCGAAAAACAGAATCTAAATTCTTTGTCGTTTTGATATAAACAGCCAAATGAATGGCTCTTAAATGAGCGGTACTTGAAACAATAAAGTAGTCTAAAATGTATGATTTATAAAAATAAATATTATAAGGTGCACCTGGTGAGTTCTTTGAAAGCTCGTTTCGTGACGACAACAAACCTGTAGTACGCAGATGCAGCGGCTATGGTGAGCCACCAAAGCTGGCTCCGACCCACCTCGTTGACTCTCGCGTGCGCTCACGCCGCGTGGTAGGCGCTGACGAAACGGAAATGCGACGTGTGAACCCCGTCAGACGTCGAAACGGAAATGCGACGTGCAGAACGCTGCTGTCAGACGTCGTCATGGCCAAAGTATCAGGACGGGAAAGAAATCGCCGAACTCGAAAAACCCACAGACCAAAGTCGCCGCCGTCGCTACGACGCAGGTGCAGAAGTGGACTGGGGGTGGCCGGGTGGCATGGCAGCATAGAGTTTGTGGCTGGCAGGTAGTGCGCAGCAAACTTGGCTGGATTAGCTGGCAAACTTCCAACGCGACGGGCGTCCGTTCATACTGTTCATCAAGAGCGAACTCTCTTCTACGCTGTGGCGCGTCAGCAGCTCACTTGTTTACGTCAGTTCCGTTGCGGTTTGTTGTCGCCGAGTCCTCGATGCGGAAATCTGCAGAGGGCCTCGCGCTGTCGGAGGCTTCTGGCGTTTTTGGCTCAATCGGCGATCGTCATTCCAAGAAATATAACAATCCGATCTCCATCCCTTTACATGAATAGCATTTTTAGGTAGTAATGCGGTCCCGGGAAGCTTGTCCGGGTTTATTTCGGCAACTTCAGATATCGGTTCAGCATCCTCTTAAGTGAACGGAAAAGGATCCCACCTAAAATTTGTTTCATTGATCTCATTTTTCATCCTGAGCAAATATTGAAGATTGTGCTGAGCTAACGGAACTTATTTTACTTTAGAATTGATAGTTCAACCTCTGTCCACTTGATTTACTCTGCATTGGCATTCAAACAGGAATGTTAAGAACACTCTTTGAGCAAGGAAGACTCGCAAAAGCAGTCATTCGGGCAAACAGCCGCTAAAGAGCAAACTTACCTCTTGAAAGCATCATGATGCATTGTTCCTCAAGCTTCCTTCACAACACCCCTAGAGAGCCCACGGTACAGAAACTGGATTTCTGTCCCTCTTGGAGAGGATCGAAGAGAAGAAGCCATCGCAGCAGTAAGTTTTCCTCTCATGGTCTCATCAGCCGTACTGTAATTGCATCGTTCTGGCAAAAATTACGCCTGAATGTGAACATTCGACAGAAATATGCGCGTTTGGTTTACGCGGAAGAGTAATTAAGGGAGACGTCCAGCCAAGCCCTGATTCGAGACCCATTGTTTCGAAGCCTACTCGGCCTCTTCTTCAGGGATGACTCTGGCAGTCGGGGTGTCTGGAACAGAACGAAACCGAAAAAGAACTAGGGCGGAACAAAAATGCACACCTGCCATGTCTCTGGTATTAATCGAGGGACTCCCGAATTTCGATAATTTTGTGTGGATGTACGCTTGACAAAAACTCGAATGATCCCCTGCCTTACCTCACCCCCCCCCCTCCCGCGCACCTGAACAAGGAGCTTTTGCTATTGCAAAAGACGACAGCAATGATAGCAAGGCACAGCTGTATCTGACCAGCATGAGAGAGTGCAATACAAATATTATGAAGTTGTCTTGACCTAAAGTCATTGTCAAAATTCCTTTAACCCATTCCCCCTCCTCTTTTTCCTGGCTTAAAAGTCTCCCGGACTTGGTTTCTCCTAACTTGGCAGGTATGAAAATGTAATTGAAACATTATTTAATACTTTGTTCCAAAGTTAAACCGAAAAATATTTTTAGCGCTTTTCTGGTTTTAGGATCTTGAAGTGAAAAAGATTTTTTTAACGGCATAACTGGGACACATCGTGTTCCATCATGTTTGCATAAAGGAAAAAATTTTGGTGAGATATTTACGTTGTTAGATGCAATTTAGGTGGAGGTCACGGCTTGTTCTAAGCCCCTCCCACAGATCAGTGGCCCCGCCCATTACTACTGGATTGGCTTGGCTGCTCGGAAGCCTATTGTTGCTATTGTCTTCATTTTCTCGACATCCGGTGTGTCTAGTCTGGAAGTCTGACACCGTCTGCTAGTCGTACTGAGCAGACTTGCGGCAGCCTCCGGCATCGTTCTGCTATTCTCCACACCACTGTCTATCGTCAGTGGTGTGGAGCTGTGTGTCAGTGTCCTTTTCGCCTTTGTCTGTCTGCTGTTCCGCCCCTGTCTAAAACGTCTACAACGCTTGCAAAACACGACCATGAAAGCAGATTTTTATCAGTTCCTATCATGCACGAGCCACGGTCCAATACGAGTCTTTCAACATCTGTCTGAGCGCAGCAAAAGCGACCGAGAGGACAAAACAAAAATCAACAAAATAAATACCTATCTAGCTTTTCCAGCTTTTATGTTCTTGTTATTTTTTTTTTTTTTTGCAGGGCATCTCTTGAGCAAGGTGGATGAGCGTCAACGACGCACAACTAAAATGCGACCTAAAACTATTCACACTGGTGGACCAGGTGCAGTGCAAAACTTGAGAGCTACTTTCATTTCTAATCAAAATGACGAGAACAAACCTGGACTAACTTAAGGCGAGGTGAACGCCCGGTTGCCTCGAGCCAAATCGCTCGCAAAACCCTTACCCGTGTAGATATCTTCTTGGTATTGAATCCATGGTTGCAATTACAACGGTCGCACAATTCACAGAGCAGCGGGACCACTTTTACGGGAACCAATGTTTTTATTCGGCAACAACACGTGCAAAGGAACAAATCAAGCCAGATCAACCAACACAGTTAAAGTGGGAAGCTAGGCTTAGGCCAGTCCCACTACTGCCTGCTGCAAACCCAAGCACCCGCAGGGTGCCAACAGTGCTTCCGAAGGCGTGTACTTGCAACAGTTGTTTGCTGCAAACTAGATCGGTTGGCTGCAAACTAGATCGGTTGAGGAGATCTTCGTCTAAACACCCTGGTGAATGCAGAATGACTCAGAGTGATCAACGACCTGCTCCTCGTTGATCACTCCGCAGATGCCGGCAGCCATGTTTGTTATCGTCTGAAACCGAAGTGGAAGGGCAATCTCGGTATATTTTTGAAAAGAATAATGACTCTATCTAGATTATTTGTTTCTCAGACATAAAAAGATTGTTGATTAAAATACTACTTTTTTTACAGCCAACATTTTACATGTCGATCAATTTTACAACCAACATTTCACACGTCGATCATCTCTCAAAGCCAGTGAGAGCCGAGAAAATGTGCTCAGTTTTGTATGCACAGAGCTGGGCCTAGAGCAGGGCTACCCTGAACTAAATTCTGTCTAACAACATAAATATAAATATAAAAATTGCGTGGAAATATTTACAAAAAGATATTAAGCCCTTTAAAAAAATCTTTGTCTTTTTTTGCACTTCAGTATTTTTATAAGGGCAAGTTCAAGTATTTCAGTATCTTCTGGTCCCCAGAGGAACCAGAAGATGCCCTTAAAGCGTTTTTCAAGAAAAAAGAAGCTGAGGCTGGCACACACCCTCATTTAACAAGTGAACTAGGCCCACTGGACATAGTATGCTTGGTCGAAATGCTGGATAAGGAGCAACGCCTTCCAAGGACCACGAATGCATTGACATTTTGGGAAGAACAAAGGTAACGTCGGAACTGTACACTTCAGTGCAAGTAGCCCTTGGTGTACCAGCCACACAGATCAGCGTGAAGCAGGCATTCTTTGCGCTCAAGCTTGTTTTATCGGAACAGGTGTCTTGCATTTCACCGAGTACGCTCGATGACTTGCTGCTTCTGAAATCATGTTCAGTGCCTTAAGCCATCTTTTGCCCGAATTCTTTCCTTTTCCACCGTTGCAATAAGAGCACTCTTGCTGAGGCTTGTAAATGTTTTGTTGGGTGTGTTCAGACAAGATCGAACACGCGAGTCCGGTTCGAATTTCGTTTTTCTTCATATTTTTATATGTTCTCCCCAATATGTGGAGGGAACGAAATCACAAATGTTTTCTCAAAAAACAAATATCTCTAAAGAAAAAAAACTTGTCTGCCCAAGACGGAAACACCATTTCAGGTGCTTTGTTTGTTCTGTCAAGTTTGACTGCAAGTGTTACCGGTAAACTAAAAGTACCAAAAACTGAATATTTTTCAGGAACGGTGGATCATAGTTACCACATTCTTGAACGCTCACAGTATTTCTCCTCAAGATCGTAATATATCGCGCGTGCCAAATCACACAAATGTGGCTACTTTTAACGTTTTCAGACCCCATTTCTAGACTGAAAAGATCATGAAAGCCAGCTGAAGGTAAGGGTCTGTAGTGTACCTCGGCGCGGGTGCTCACCCCCCCCCCCTGCCTGTCAGTGAGCCCACCGTGACGCCCCCTCCCCCGCCTCGCACAGCACGGCTGCCACCCCCCCCCCCTCGCTCTCGTGGCCTGCACGCGTACACCCCCCGTGAGCGTTGCACACCCGGCGGGGGCGGCGACCGCCCCCTGCCCCCCCCCTTGTGACGCCACTGCCTGCTCGCATCGTTATGGGAGTTGATATTGCACTGAAACCTTACGACAGTGTCCTTTCTTAAACGTGTTCTACCGACGAAAGAATTGCCACGTTCAGTGTGCAATTCAAAATATATACGAAAGCACTTCAAACACATTCAGAAATTGAAAAGTTCAAGATCTCAACGTGCACTAAAAAGAAAACCATCTTCGATCTTTGTAAAGCTTGATGGAATCACTCTCCTCCTCCACGCTCGTAAAGTCCGTTAAAACGATAAAGCACGTATCGTTTACTCCACAAGTAGGAGCGCTTTGAAATGTAAATTCCCTCCCCACGTGGACATGTGATCGCTCTGTTCAATGCGCCTGTCATTGTACATGGCCACCGTCATATTTTTTTTAAGCTGCGAAACTTTCTGCTTAAAGGCCGTCCCGTAGCTACTTGTGCACAGTATGTTCGAATATACATCTCGACCACGCTTCCTAAATGCATGTATGAAGCGCGCGTGAAGCTCGCAGGACAGAAGTCTGGCGCATCTGGCATGCGAACCAAGACGCAGCCGCACTCTTCAGAGGCACTGGTAGCAGGCATGCTGCAAACGGCCTGCAGTAACTGAAACACAACCACCCGCACGTAGACTCTAGGGTTTCATAGACAGAAAGAAGGAGATATATAACCGGCCGTGGTATTACGTGCGTGGTTCGCCGTGTATGAAGCTTAACACGCACTCGTATTGAGCCCAAACACACCGGGGCGGATGCAACCGGAGACGCCGTAGAGGGGAACAGTCAAGCGGCAGACAATGGCCGGACGCTTGGAAGCAAGCGATTGCAAGCGATTCAGTAGGCCATAAAAGGACGCAGTTTTTCATGAACAACCAAACCGCTTTGTAACCAAAACATTTATACTGATATATCCTCTGCACTATCCCAAATTAACCAGCACATCGACATGGCCCGGCAGTCCCCAACCTTAAACACAAGGCAAAAAGGACATGGAGAGTGAATATACTTGCAGACAGAAGCGAACCTTAGCCGCGAAGGAAAAGAACAAACACCCCAGCTAAAACGGTCCTCTAACGCTATATCACCAGGGCGTCAACTCAGTAACGCACGCTTGCCACTTACCACGGTATACGCCTCCGTGTCTTGGTCGACTGCGTGCTAAGCACGCGACTCTATTTCATACCGTGACTTCAAAACCGGCTGGAGCATGCAACCATGTACTTTTCCCCTCACTTCCTCTGCTTCGGCAAGTCGGGTAGAAGGGCTAAGTCCGGTATTCATGCGTGTATGCCTTGCTAACGACGCTGGCTGTCAGAACGGAGTACTCGGCCATGCGGCAGGGACATAAGGCGTCGCAGAGGCTGCAGCGACTCATTCCAGCAAACAGCTAAAAAGAGACTCTTACTGTAGAGAAATTTTTTGCAAGCAAAGTGCGTAAGATGACGTGTTTAACTCCCTGAAGAAGATTGCGGCCCCGGAGACATCCGGTGAAGTGAAAGCAAGCAGATTACCTGTGCCAGCATTGTTTCCTGTATATCGAAGCTGAAACACAAAGTGTACCAGAGAGCCCCTACAGGCTGGTGGGGACGCATTTATCCGCAGAAAGTGGAGGCCGTCGAGGCTGAGCTGAATCGCCACGTACTGGGCCCACAATAAAGGTTTCTCACCACCTGCACACCAAGTCAAGTAGCAAGTCGGGGTGCAGAGGTGCCCACGGGAAGAGGAAACCAGCAGAAATAGAAGAGGCCGCTGGCTCCGCATGTCCGCGACGTGGATCCTAAACAGCCTGCTGGGACATCAGAAGCTTCAGGACCTATCCTCAAGATAAGTGCAACACGTGCAGCTGCAGTGGATGACGAACTCCTCGTCGGCATACGCTTGCATGCTGCTTCCGCACCAGGAACGCTTGGTTGGCTCGCCGACGCCTCCTTTCCCCCATCCCTGACGCAGGGCAGACTCTGAAAGTGCCACGCAGGCAACCTCCTACTCAAACGAGTACCATGCAACTGAAAGATGCACCTGCCGGTGTGTGCGTCAGGTACTAGATCCCTACTCAAGATGCAAGGTGAGCGAAGAGGAATTGTCAGTGGCTTCCTGAGTACTCTTTTACCAAGGACGAACTAGCTGTTCTAGACAAAAGCTCCAAATTACTAGAGAGACGCTCATTTATGCGCTACTAAATGACAAAAGCAGTACATGTCCAAGAGCTTTATGATCGGTGGCCAATCCGCTAGTCATTTCGTGTCGGCACGTTTACACACGTACTGGAAATCCAAGCCGGCCTTTCACAAAGATTCATTCCTGGTGACACCGCTAGTGGGTTGTGCAAGCCCAGAGGAGGAAGTTTGTACAAGACAGATTAGAGTAGAGCAGCAGTTGCCGCGTATGCCTTTGAAGTGGAGCTGATAGGGACGTCACACCGCTCGATCTTGGAATTATTGTACATGTTGCTCCGCCGCACGACCAATCAATGCCGAGCTTGAAGCGACAGTGCACGATGCCCCAAGGACCGCCATATTTACGCCGTTCTGCGTTTGCTGAATCCCAGAGTGAAGCAGAGTATTTTGGTAGCAGCCTGGGAGTCTCGGCAACTCTAGATAAAAAAATCTTGGATTCAATGATGGTCTTATGAACGAACTGCAGACACCGGTAGGAAGATGCACTCGTGCATCAGCATCAGGTCAATTCCAGGAAAGGCCATATACACAGCGAGTGTCAAGCAGTAGGGAAGTTCCTGAGCGGCATTTTTGATTTTTGCAGAGAATGGGACCGCGTTCTTCCCGATGAGGTCTAAGCCTACCACTGGCACGAGAAGCAAGTTTCTGGCTTTTGCATGCGCGTGCTGCCAACAAGCAGAAATCCACGCAGTAGGCTGCGCGTCATCAGCAACGATAAAGCACGATCACTGTACGCCACGCTGCCATGAATCGAGGTAAAATAACAGACCGGCTTGATGACACGCCTCCGTGCACTCGCAGGACTTTGCGATAGCGATGGGAGCAGCGCAGCCACTTCAAGAACAAGTATAAACTACACGGAGTTCAGAAAATTAGAGTACCCTGCAGCCAAATGGCTATTGCCATACTGGTAACTGCAGAAATGCGTGCTGATGGTGTTGGAGGCTTGTGAAGCACCAGGCTACTCACACAACCTGCGACAGCCGGCAAGCATGGCAATCCAAATGGACAAGGACATGTCAAGAATACTGTCTCCAACATTTCAAAGGGGTCAAGCTGTTTCGCTGATGGAATGAATCTGGACAGGTTCGAGTCTGGAAGCATGAAGAGGGACAGACGCGCACGAGCCGTCCGTGGAATTCAGAAGTGGCACATATGGCGTAAGTCGCGAACGGGGCAGAACTCGGAACTAACTGTTTTCCGGACCGCTGAAAGCGCAACGACGATCACTATTTTCATAACCGCTGCTTGAACATGTTGAGTGCCAATGTATTTTATTTATTTTACAACAATGACGGACAACGACCCAAGAGAGAGCCGGAACGAGTGGGATAAGCGCAAGGTGTCGCCGATTTATTAAAACAGTTACTTACCTAAAGATGTAGTAACAGATGCTGATCCTCAATCCACCGATGCGTTATGTTCAGGTTATTGCGTTTACTCGGGAACCCGGTATGGTATATCGTTTCGTTTCAGGTATTTACTGGCGAAGCCACGTACCGACAGCGGTCGCGTGACCCGGCATCTCTGCATGATTGCGTCCGGTTATGTGGGCTCAATAGAGTCGTGTTCGTTGCACGGCTGAACACGCGACGTAATCGCGGCAGGTTATATATGTTCTTCGTTCCATCGACACTAGTGTCTCGTGCGGGTGGTTGTGTTTCAGTTCGCTGACGGGGTTGCAGGTCATATGCAACAATTAAGCACGCAGGGCGGGTTTCGTCTGGAGTTCGAGATTCGATGCTTGAACTGCTGTCCTGAGCTACGCGTGCACTTTATACAGGCGATTTAGAGCGGTCCAGATGAATAATTCGAACTTGCACAAGTAAAAAAAACAGGAAATTATGAGGTTCTAAACTAAAAGGGTGGACGGCTGATCACACTGCTGGCACGTGACCTTGGGCGGCATGTCCACGTGGGGAGGCACATTTCAAAGCGCTCTACTTTTAGCCACGGAAACAAAATGATGCAACATGTTTTTAACGGACGTCGAACGGAGGTGAGTGAGAGTAGATTCCTCCAAATTTAAAAAAGATCAGATGGTTTTTTTTTTTGTTCTATCGCATTAATTAGGAACTTTCATTTCGAATATGTTTGGAGCATGTATGTATTTTGAATTATACGACTAGAGCAGCAATTATTTTTCGATGAGAGACACGTTTAGGAAGGACATGTGAAAAAGTTTCGGCTTTAATATCCTTAACAAATAGCGATATAACGAGTCACAAAAATGGGGTCAAAACGCTAAAGCAGCCACATTTGTGATTGTGGCACTTGGATATATAATTTGAGAATACTGTAAACGTTCAGAACGTAGTAACTATAATCCACTGCTTCCTGAAAAATATTCAGTTTTTGGTATTTAGTTTGCCTATTGCATGCAGTCAAACCTGACAGAACATTAAAGCTCCTAAAACGACGCTGCCGTCTTGGTGCAGACATGTTTTTTTCTTTAGGGATATTTGTTTTTTGAGAAAACATTTGTGATTTCGTCCTCCATACTATTGGGGAGTAACACACACAGAAGAATATGAAGAAAAACAAAAATTCGAACCGCACTCATGTGTTCGATCTGATCGAGCACACCCTGTTATCTTTAATTTGGTTCTGAACTTTTGTTTGCATGCGAACACAAACCGTTGCTGACCATCATTTTTTTTGGTTCCGGAGCAGAACCGGAATGGAAATTCTTTTTATGGCACAAAACTGAAACCAGAACGAAAAGTGTTTTGTTTTGACACTCTGGTGGCGGTGGCCGTTTGGGAGTAGTATTTTCATTTTCGTCTTTTACGGTGGTTCATTTCTCTAGATTGACGATACGGAAGCCCGTTGATGTAGGCAGACGGTGAAGCGCCATGGGGACCGTTAACGTTTCCTGGTTATTGCCTTAGTAGTTGCCTTAGTGTTATTGCCTTTGTATTTACACCACACACACTTGCAGGCTTGCGCTGATGAGGCCTCAAAACCGAAACTCTCGTAGCGTAATTCGTGACTGCGCTCGCTGCTACCCAACGTTACTACTACCCAACCTCATTGTCACGCCACTTCTGCAAGAAGTTACTAAAATTGCTAGTAAACACACAAACTCAACAGGGATACAATTATCTTGTAGAATATCACATTATTTAGTAATAACTGTGCCAATATGCATTACAGGTTGCATTTAAGTTAAAAAAGATACAACATAAAACCTTTTTTCGCTAGAAAAAACAGAATATCAACGTATGTCTGGTAACAACGTATTTTTGCCAAATCTTTAGAAAAGTTCGGCTTTGCCGAATCCCAGATTGGCGCCTAAACTTTGATTCGGCAAAAGTTTGGCCCATCACTGTAGAATACGCTGCTCAGATTGACCGGCTATGTGCATCGGCGAAACCAGGAGGATCTGCCGACACCAAAAGGATGTTTCCAATTTCGATCCATTCACTGAACACCGCAACGTCGAGGACCACTGCATTGACTTCAAGAACACCCGCATCCTCACTGGTAAAAGCAACCAGCGATTTTTTTTTTTTAATTGCGGCACAGTCAGGTTGTGTTAGAAGCAGTGCAGAGGTCCCTCGGCGCTTTACCATCTGCCTTCATCAATGGGCTTCGAGATATCACCCATCCAAAGAGAAATGCACCACCGCAAAAGACAAAAACGAAAATGCTGCTCCTCGACGGCCACCACTCTGGGCACCTTTGAAGAAGAGGCCGAGTTGGCCGCGAACACGAAACAAGTTCGAGCAGTGTGCACTTCCTTGGATCACAAGCAAATCTCTTTATGTAATACTCCGCAAATTCTTTGTTCATTGCTTGTATATAATGCCTATCCTGGTTTGTTTTGCCCATGTTGACATATGTACGTACGATTTATGGCACACTTTAGACCTTTTCACTGCAGTAGCTCTCAGTTCTCTGAAACTGCAAGCTGTCCTCCTTTTGCTTCGGCCACATCGGGACGCTGTTCTCGTGGACCTCTCTTGCAGACAGGTGCCAGAAAGTACCGCATTGTTATTGTTGGCCGCTTAGAACAGTGGTTCTCAAATGGGGGTCTGTGGACCCCTGGGGTCCCGAAGGCCTTCTTGGGGTCCTGAAGCCTTAGACCATCGGTCAAGCCGAGCACCCCAAAACTTTCTTTTTCTACTGGTGCTGTCTGCCCCGCAAATCTAAATATGCAAAACCATGCGAGCTGAGTGAGTAGGGCCGATTATTCTCTATTTCAGGGCTGCAAAGTTAGTTTGCATGCATTTAGTTTCCTTCATTTACCCTTTTTCATTAAAATCTCAATACCTCCCCCCCCCACCCGCTTCCCGTTGGATGGGGCTCCCAAACATCAGCGGTTGAGAACCACTGGCTTAGAACAATACCTCTCCGCTTTTTTCTTCAGAGCAAAGCCATCCAGCCTTCCCTCAATACTGAAGCAAGTCATGAGGAACAGTGATGGCCTTGATCGTGGACCAAATGAAACCTGTAAGCTTTTTTTTGTTTTTAACCTTTTGCATATGGCTGCAATTGTAAAAAAAAAAACTATTGATGCATCGTACTATGTCTTTACAGACTGGTGTAAGTCTTGATTCTTTGTTCTTGCATGGATAAGGCTTTTGAAGTGCAGTCGAACCCGGATATATTGAAATCAAAGGGGATCGTAAAATAGTTCGATATATCGGTAATTCGATATACAAAACTATGTTAACTTAAGCTCCAGTGAAAATTTCTGCGCGTCTCTGCTAATACTGATAGGCCACGACAAACAGGACCTTACCAAATAGAGCCTCGAAGAGCCGCTAAATAGGGTAGAGCTTAGTTGGTGAAGATCACAAACACCGCCACGTTTACGCTATGGTATTTGCGATCTTTCACGCCTGGCCACAACCTCCACACAGCACCAACAACAAAACACAAAATTTTGTGACATGCTTGTCCCAATTAGACTGTTTAAAAAAACACTTTTTTTTTCTTTGCAGTTACCCTTTAAATTAATGTTACATCATGTATTAGGCGAATCTCGTTTCAAGTTCACAAACTTCGTGCAAGAAGGTTACATGGACAGGAAGCGTCTATGGTTGGTAGATGGGTTTGCAAAATAGTAGTTACAAAGCGATGCACAAGCCTTTTTCAGTCTCGTACGGATGCTTGTAGAGTCATCTGTACCTTATGCTAGTTCTTGGTAACATAATGAATACTTTATTATGTGACTTTGTATTTTTATCCTTAATTGCCCCACAATAGTCCTTTAAAAACAACGATAGAAGGTACATAGCACAACAGTATTGCACGATGAACTCATCGCCGATTACTTCCATTTCATTGTCATAGTCAAATGTCTTTCATCAAAACTCCCGGTGTTGTGGGAAGTATACTTCCATGGGGCACTAGCCTAAGCGATAAAATTCAGTTGCCTCCAGTACCCTTTCGAAGTAAAACACGAAAAAGCTAGAGTGTAGTGTTTGCACCAACGGCGTTACACAGTGTATTACGTGCGTAGTGTTTTTGCCCGCACCGATGTTTCACTCCCGTGCCCTCGTAGACATACGTGGTCGGAGCTCCAGGATGGGTCATCGCCTTACAGACGACGACAGCGATGATTCGCTGGTGCAGCTTCACAGCAACCGGACGAGGCACCGACAGGCTGTGGAAGCCTTTGCAGTGCACAAGGTGGGTTTGCCTCAGGATTAATTTGCCTCCCAACATACCCTGGTTGAGTGCACAGACCATGCACCATACTTCGGACCGGCGCGCGCATGCTCGGGGCTTGAGAGATGCCAAATTGCGATCGAAGGTAGTGGGAAGGTCGTGGTGGAGGCAGCGCCTTCCTGCCGTTCTCATCCTTCTAGTGCCAGTGGAGCTTTGATTTTTATTTATTTTGTTCATACTCTACAATGACTATACTACTACCGTAAAATCCCGAGAGATAGCCCACCTAACATCAAGAGCAAATCGGGTGAAAATGTGGAGTGGGCTAACTTTCGGTGTACTATCAAGAAAAGTTAAAAATTGCTATTCTTAGGTCGTGTCCCTCCCAAGCTTGTTATGGCAAGGGGCAACGAAGCAAAGATACTTCCCAGTCAGCAACGTTTGCTTATATCCCACCATAGCTAACTGGCAGCATTTACACCGAGGCCATCATTGATCCCAACACTTCTCTTAGTAGGGGCAGGCTAGCTTTCGGTGTTTAAACCAATATAGCAAATCAAGCAAAAAATATGGATGGGCAATATTTTGGGGGTGGGGCATCTCTCGGGATTTTACGGTACTACAATTTTTGTGTTTTCAGAGTTTGCTTCTCGTGAAATTCGGAGGATGTTTTTCGGGGATTAATATTTTCTGGAACTTCGGAGTTTATCGGAGCTCATTATTTTGTTAGAGTCCCGGTTTTCCGAAATTCAAAGTTTAGTTTTGCCGTGTCCCCAGTTTTCCAAAAATCCGAAATAAAAATACTACATAACATCCGAAGACGGACGTCCGTATAGAAAATTAATTTTTCGGCTGGCTTTAAATTAGGCGTCTTTGTCGTCGGTGATACTAGCTGTCCCACGATTAAACTTGCAAACCATTGTTGCCTCAATAAACGTCGACCTACTGTAAAATTGCGAACATCCTGGGCGTAGTCGCTTGAAAGCTTGTCGTCCTCCCGTTCCACCGCTCCACTCAGCGTTCGTTCGGATGGAGTGTTGAAGAAAGGAGTAAGACATACCTTCACCCTACAAGGGACCACAGCAGACTTTCATGTGCCACCTCAGCCAATCAAAGCTAGTAATCTAGTGCCGCATGGCACTGGATTACTAGCTTGATAGCTGCAGCATCCTGCACCCGACCGCCCCAATCCTATGAAATTTAAGAGTTTATAGCGTTCACCATTATAACAGTGCAACTCCTCCTCCCTCTAAGACACTCAATAAGTATGGATCATTGGCTGCTCCGTGGTAACAGCGTGATGCAACGGCGGTCATGGTGCTTGTGCGCTTTGCTAACGAAAAGAGACGAGGAACCGCAGCCATCGCTTTGTGACGCTGCCAGTCTAGGGTGGTCAACGATGACATGTTCACTTCTATGCGGATTGTGACTGTACTATGGCTGTCAAACTTCTTTTGCGTTAAATTTGAACTTTATTTTAATGTATTTTATTTAATTTAACTATAGTTTTGCACTGTCACTGTTGATTGCAAAGAATTGTCTATAATTTCCCAGGCGAAAATCAGTCCACTTCCAGCTGGATTATGGAACTGGAAATGAGGCAGTTCTGCCGGATTCCAGGTGGGTCCATCTGGATTCCAGCTGGAATCCAGCTGGACCGCCTCATTTCCAGTTCCATAATCCAGCTGGAAGTGGACTCATAATCCAGCTGGAAGTGGACTCATTTTCGCCTGGGTCGTTTTGGAGACCTACAATTTTGCCTCTGTGTCTGCAGTTGTGGTTCTTTACGTGCTGTAGTGTTTGGTGACCTTCACATCCTTCTTCTAGGTTGGTGGCACCACTCCGGAACTGAAGGTGTCCCCTAAGGTAGGACAATTTGTTTTGTTGCTTGACACTACCCAAAAGGGTAAACTTTTGAATGTTTTGCTTAATACTCGTTAGATTTATAGTATATAGTGGCAGTTGCGAGGCAGAGTGGAGTGGAAAGCTTCATCTGTGTACAGTTGACTCTCATTAATTCAAAATTTCTTAATTCATACTTGCGGATAATTCAAACTAACGTGCAGGTCCCATCCTATGCGTCTCCTATGGGAAGAAACTCCTGATAATTCAAACTTCTGCTTTATTCAAACAAATTTTCGGCCCCCCTCGAGTTTGAATTAATGAGAGTCGACTGTACATGAATTGTGAAAGAAATATAGTAGTTGTTTTTATCTGGAACACACTGACATTGTTTAGAAAAACTATCATTAGAAAACTAATGTAATACTCAACATTTTTCTTCACATGATATGCAGCAGAATGCCTGGAGAGTGCAACTGTGAAAACGAAATTTCCAAAAAGTAGTTTATTTTATGCTAGCGTTACACTGAAAAATCAAATTTATTTTTTCCCTTTTATGTTGTCAATCAAAACCTTAACATATTTTGTAAAATATATCCATAAACTAAAAAGAAACAATGCCACAGTTGCATTGCCCATTAAATTCCAGCTAAAAAGACAGTGAGTGAGCCCCTCCTTTTGTCCCATTACCAAACGATAGCTTTCCTAAAGTGAAATGCATGCCAAAAAGTGGAATGGAGAAAAATGTGTTCAAAGTGCTTGAGCCTCTACCTTTTCTTTAGCATTAATAGACAGAAAAGAATTAAAACAAAAAGGCGATGCAATGTAGACAAATCAGTATTTCTGAGAATAGTACTCTCTAAATTTTGGTGGATGTAAATATGGCCTTTTCCAAGATCAACTTTTCTTGCAGAAATTAATTTTTCTGGGTAGTGTCCCCCTACTACTATAATTCTAAGGAATGATGGCTTTCTGCAAAGCGTATCTTTCAACGGCGATTTCTTTTCTCTCAAAGTAGAGCTAATCTCGCAGGCCATGTATTTGGGGTCGGGCTGTAGTCTCTGGCAGTGACGACCAAGGCCGGTCTACCCGAACGACTGTACAAAGCAGGCTTGATCATGCTGACCAATCAACTTGGCTCGTGTCTTTGTATACAAAGTTCTCGCAGTTTTCTTTTCGCTTCTAACTCGGCGTTTGAGTCATAAATAGAAATATGTAAAACATTTCACCACTGTGATCATGCTTCGACATTTGGTTGATTTGTATGCAAATAAATTTTTGGTTCCCTCGGACATCGTTATGACCAATATTTTAATGCCTACGCCTGCGGGAAACTCGTTTAATTTCATTTCATTTGTTAATACTGTCAGCCCGTGAGGGCTATCACTGGGACGGGAATTGCAACATAAAAAACAAAACATACGCTTTAACAGAAATAAATAAATATACAACTGAACAGTTGAGGGAAAAAACACCAGCATCATGCCACGAAGAAAGCATGCATCAAAAGGCAAAAAAATACCAGAGAAGAAGAAAAAAAGGAACACACATTCATTTTCATAGACACAAAAAGAAAATGTCTGCCCAATCTCTATTTGTAGTGGCCATCAAACAATATTTTCGAAGCATTTTAGAAATTCGCTGGGCTATGTGCAGGACACGGTTTATTGGGTAAAGCATTCCACTCTTTGACTACTCTAGGGAAGAAATTAAATTTAAAACAATCATTACGGACAGATGGGCTTAGACTAAACATGCCAAGGTGATGCCTCGATTCATTTTTGTGGACTTTAAAGTAGTCAGATTTATTAATTTTATTGTGATTCTGAATAATTTGGGAAATAAATTTTAACCTATCAAGCTTAAGTTCTCGATTCGAGTGCTGCAAGGTTAGCAAGCTCACATACTTTAGTAGGCAAGTCAATGCGGCAATATTTATTAAAGATGAAACGGGAGGCTCGCCACTGGATTTTCTCAAGTTTAGACTAATTTGTTATGATATGGGGGTCCCATATGATTTTGGCATATTCAGTAGGGTGTTTCCATGTCGGATCGTACAATGACTGTCCGGGTCATATTTTTTATATTTCTGGAATAAACGTATGTGAAAGCCATGCTCTTGGAAGGAACATTCAGCTGTATGTGAATGCTTCAGCCAAATGTTTCCCAGAGATATAAAATTGAGAAGCTCAAGGTGTAAACATGGCACAGGGTTTGACTATGGTAATTTGCACATCTGCCAATGTCCTACCAAAGCAGGCACATATAGTTAATTTTTTTCCATTTATTTTATAGATAATTTATGACATACACAGCAAAGATTAAAAATTATAATAAAATACTTATAAAAAAATTGCGAAACACGCAAAAAAATAAACACATTTTAGAGACACAAATTATTTACCAACAAGCATACTTTATGCAAAACGTCGCAAAATATATCAAAGTGTATGTCTTCAAATGCAGCTTACAAATATACTATATAAAAATATTTGCTTAGTCATTGTAGTTTCGTTATTAATGCAGAAACGTGTTATCTCTCTAAAAGTGGCAAAATTGCACGTCACTCTCCTTAACTGCTTGCAGTAACTTGAACCAACTTGTGATGTCAAAACATTGAGTAGCATATGGACTCCAATTGAGAAAAGTGACAACAAACCTTCACTCTAATTGAGCTAGCTTGTCTTGGTTCTAGGGGCTTTGCCACACGACATCGGCTCCAAAGAGATATTCTTAAGAACCGACAGTGTGTAGAACGGTGCTGCTCTATTGCAGAGCATGAAAAGTCATCATAACTGAAAACCATGGTACTAGGACACGCGCTTGAGTTTCGAGGCAATCTTCCATTCAAACTGTTCGCAACTGCCGACAGCAATGGCGTCCACCGAAACTCTTTAGAAAATTGAGGAGGAGGAGGAGGAGGGGGGGACGGAGGGGAGAGACTTGGGTGGCAACACCAGAAAACAGAAGGATAAAACAAAACTTAGGACAGTACGACTTTTTGAGAAGTGAACGCACAGAAACGATCTGGTTAGGGAACATCATAATCTAACACCCTGAGATTAGGAAGTTGGCTGGTTGTCGCAGTCTTCATGGAGATTATTTTTGTGGGCGCTTGGCGGCGGGTGCTTGTTGTCCGAAGAGTGTCTAGTGTTTTAGGCATTCAGCCTGTCAAGCCACATCTGGTCAAATTTTTGTGGTGTCATGTCCTGTTTTCTTTATCTTTTTGTTGTTTTGGTGTGGTGGAAGAAACTCGGCTGTTCTTAAGATTTTGTGTTGTGTTGTCCATTTTTTATCCTTCCCAGTCCCATGGTTTTAAGTTGTGACGACTTTCTATGCTCTGCAATAGAGCACCACCTTTGCACACACTTTGTCGGTTCTCGAGAATATCTCTTTGGAGCTGACATGTTGTGGCAAAGTCCCTATATCGAAGACAAGCTAGCTCAGTTTGAGTGAAGGTTTCTTGTCGTCTTTTAGAGCGCAGCTCTTAGGCGCCCGCTTCCGGCTTGAGCGGCCGGCGTCGGCGTAACCGTGCGGTGCATTATGGGTAATTTTCCCCGCTAAATCTACCGGAAAATTTTCCCCGCTAAATCTAGCGGGAAATCTTCCCCACTAAATCTAGCGGAAAATTTTTCCCGCTAAATCTAGCGGAATTTTCCGCTAAATCTAGCGGAGAATTTTCCCCGCTAAATCTAGCGGGAAATTTTCCCCGCTAAATTTAGCGGAAAATTTTCCCCGCTAAATTTAGCGGGAAAATCCCCCCTCCTCGAGGTCACGTGACCCCCAGGCCACGTGACCCCCCCCTCTCCGAGGTCACGTGACCCCCCGTGTGCCTTCCCTCCTCCTCAAGAGCTGCGCTCTAATTCGGCGTTACAGGGAGTTGTAAACGGCTTTCACTTTTTAATTGGAGTTCACATGCTACCTAATATTTTGACATCACAAGTTGGTTCAAGTTACTGCAAGGAGTTGAGGAGAATTTAGAAAGAATAAAAAGAAAGATCTTTTAAATATTGACATGCAATTACGCTACTTTTAGAGAAATAACTGATGTTTCTGCATTAAAGGCAAACTTCGCTTGATTCTACGTTGTGAGAAAACAATGCAGCTCTCTTTAGTTGGAATGAAGAGCATGCTGGTAGGGGTAAAATAGAAATAAGGGAAGGACATAAAAGACGAGGACGGACACGACGTTTTCTAACTGGCAGCGAACATTTATTGACGACTTCGACGGGACGGGCTCTCCTTTCCTGAGGAAGGGGGAGGAGGGCGCGTTATCAGAAAAGAGGGGGAGGAGAAGAAGGAAGGAACCGGAATAGCAAGAGGAGGGAAAAGGGGAACGGATGGGGCTAACGAACTGGTGAAGGAGACTGATGGTGATTCAAGGCTGAAGTTCAGGTCGGAGAAAGGCAACGTCGGCTTCGGATAGGGCTAGGGAAGGGGAACTGATGAAACACGCCACAGTCGATCTCCCGTGCAAAAAACAGAGTGTTTACTCAATCCCCCTCAGCTGCGGCTCCGTATACATCGGCCCGTCCGGCCGATGTATCAACGACAGAGTTCGGGAGCATGCCACTGAGGTAAAAACGCCGCACTCAACCCCTCTGTCCCTAGTCATCACCCTATCGCCGAACACGTCGCGACCTGTGCTTTGTGTACCCCCGACTTTGACGCCACTTCCGTACTAGCTTCGCACAGGTCGAGGTACGGACGGGAAATTTTGGAGGCCTTTAAAATGCGCCACAACCGTACAAATATCGGTTGTGTGTGAACGAAGAGGCAAAAGAGAGACGAAAAAGAACGAACGGCAAGAAAAAAACCAGAAGAGGGAGTGGGTGGTGCGGGATGTTGCACGCTATGTTTTGCTGACTTTTAGCCGCCTGGGTTACCGCCTACATAGCCTGCTTCGTCGCCGCCTGCATTGACTGTTCGCCGCCGCCGCTTCGCCCATCCACCCTCCCCACTCCTTGCCCTCCCCGTGCATCCTCGTCATTTCTGGGTTAACGCTGGTAGATCACGTGTCGCCTTGTATCCCACGTGGGTGCATACGCAACTGACGTTGAGGGTACAATGTTGCTCGGCTGTGCCGACGTTTCGGTTTCGGTTTGCAATTATAATAAATTTTTGTTTTCTTGAGACAAACGGTGTGAGGTTGTTTTGGAGTACTTTTCACGTTTATATCACACTCTTTCTCAACATTTGCTAAATTGAGCGGAGTTGCCGAAACTACAATGGCTAAGCAAATATCTTTATATATATTTGTAAGCTGCATTTCAAGACATACACTTTGATAGATTTTGCAACGTTTTACATAAAGTTGTTTGTTGGTAAATAATTTGTGAAAGTGTCTCCGAAGTGTGTTTTTTCTTTACGTGCTTCCTAATTATTTTTTTTTTGCATAGAAATATGTGATTGTAATTTTAAATATTTGGAGTGCAGGCAGTGAATGGTCTATAAAATAAATGAAAAAGTAACTACATGCCAGCTTTGGTGTGACGTTGGCGGCTGTGTAAATTACCATAATGAAATCTTGGCAATGCCCATGCCTCAAGCTTCTCAATGTTGTATCTCTGGAAACAATTTGAATATGGCATTCACATATAGCTGAATGTTCCTCCCAAGAACATGGTTTTCGTATAAATTTCTTGCAGAAGTATCAAAAATGACTTGGACAGTCGTTGTACGATCTGATGTGGAAACACTCAATAATAGGTTTAGCTAAAGTTTTATAAGCAACTATTTTTATTTCAGGTGTTGAGCTAGCTAAGTTTTGCCTCAGGCACCCCAATGTTTTGCTAGTTTTTTTTAAACATTATCTCTATGGGTATTTTATCGTAGATCAGGAGTAAATGTTAATCCCAAGTATTTATATTCACTGGCCTCGTTAAGCACACCACCATCTATGCTATAATTATGATGCAAAATATGTTGTTTTCTAGTTATTGACATAGACTGATTTTTTAGGCGGTCAGCACTATTTTCCATTGGCCACACCAGTTTTTATTCTTTGTAAATTGCAATTTAGCTCAGCTTGGTCATCTGGTGTTTCTACTTTACAGTAAATATAATACTATCGTCAGAAAATAGCTTGATTGGTACTGAAATGACGTTGCACAAATCAGTCTGAGCTACGGGTGCATGCGCCTGAACTCCGATTAAAGCCGTATGTGCACACTCCTCTCGTCAGAAATGCCACACAAAGTTGTTCCCAAGTTTTGGGTAATGGCCACAGATGGAGAAAGCTTTCTAGCGTACTGTGAACGACTGTATTTTTGCAGGCTCAATATTTTGCAAGTTTTGCGATATGCATGTTTTGAAAGTATTTCGTGGGCACATTTCGCAAACGGGATGTGGTATGTATTTGTTATTTGAGGTTATGTGTTAGTTTTTGCAATATATTTTTATTATTTGGAAATTCGCTAAAGTTGGGTTCTCACAAAAATTGTCGTCTACGGTATAGTCTTTGTCAGGATCCAGAGCTTGCATCTCTTCACTCTTAATTTCAAAAATGTTTATTCTTGGTTTTCTTTCTTTACGACGTGCTTGCAGTGGGTGACGACGCAGAAAGAAGCAGAAGCAACGGTGAGATGTCCTTCTGCAAGTTTTCGAACACGAAGCTTCAGACCTGCTCATTCCGAGACCCGTGTTTTAAAAAGTGCCGTTCTTTGCAGACCCCAGTCCTGGAAGATTTCCTTGCAAGACCTCTGAAAGTAAGGCTTAGGCTCGGCATGATTTTGGTTGCCGCGAGAGCAAGATCCAAGTTGGCAGTCGCAAAGTCCTCGGCAGAGGGTTTGCCTGCTAATGCGAGCGAAGAACGGGGGTTTATCTGCTGCAAGTGTGATTCGCCAACAACCAAAAAGCACCTACGCGTCGTCTGCCAACGGAACCGAAGGAAGGCCGATCATCGGCTACAAGATCAGTTCCGCAACAGTCGAACCCGGATATATCGAATTCAAAGGGGATCGTAAAATAGTTTGATATATCAATAATTTGATATACAAAAATATGTTAATTTAAGCTCCAGTTGAAATTTCGGTGCGTCTCTGCTAATACCGAAGGCCGCGACAAACGGTACCTTACCAAATAGAGCCTCTAAGAGCCGCTAAATACGGTAGAGTTTAGTTTGTGAAGATCACAAACACCGCCGCGTTTATGCGACGGTGATCGCGATCGATAACGCCTAGCCACGACCTCCACACAGCGCCAACAACAAAACATGAAAATAATTTTAAAAAAATGAAAGAATGGAAAAAGAGAGCCTCATAAAAAAACTTTCAACCCATAGAATAAAGTTAAGCAAGCAAGAAAAAAGAAATCTCACTAAATTCAGGCAGCAAAAAAAGAAAGGCAAAAAAGAAAAAAACGGGCAAAGCAAGAACGGGGAAAGAAAAAGGTAAACAAAGATAAGGCGTTCAAAGTGTGATTGCTCAACCGTTGTCAACTACACTCAACTTGACGAAAACTTTTTTTTTTTACTTATTTTATTTTAGGGCTAAGGAGTTGCGCAGCGACAATGGTGTTCGGGGAAAGAGCTCACGCTACCATTGCAACAGCGAGCACTCCCTGCCCTCCCTATGCATGCACGTGCCCTTCCTCTTACCTTTGCCATCCTCCACTTTTTTTTAATGTTTTTCTTTCTATTTTTACATTTGCTCTTTTGCTGTGTATCCCGTGCACTATGCTGGCTTGGTGGTCTGCCAGCCTTGCAACACGAGTTATGTGCTTGCCGCGGGCGCAATCCGACCGCGGGAGAAGCGATGGGCGGCCGTGCTTTGTTCGCTATATCGAGTGTCCTCGCCATGGGAGTTCTAGGAGTTCAATACAGAAAAACAACGCTCCAATACTATTACATGTGATTTTCAAGAGAATGTTCGGACCGTTCGATATAAACAATAATTCGAAATACCTGGGTGTGATATAACCGTGCTCGACTGTAGTGATAAAACTCAGGCTTGAATTGTACATGCCTACGCTGTAAACTTCAGGTCACCTTGACAACCTGTGTCTTCTTTGCAAATGTCGGTACGTTTTGCTGCCATACGCAGACCAACATTTTCTGGTGAAGAAAAGAAATTGGCATTGACCTTTATCTTCAAAGGCCTGTAATGCATGAAATGCAGTATTTGACATGTAATTGTTTCAAATGTTTTTGAAGACAGTCATTTCGGGAGTGAAGAACCTATTTTTGTCTAGTTTGGGGAAACCAAATTGGTAGGTCATATAACCATGAGGGGAAGGGAGGGAGAGGGAACGGAGGAAAGAGGGATGGGGAGCGGGAATCGGTGTGTCACGTGACGTATACATCCCTGCTAAATTTATTTAGTGGGGAAACTAAATTCGTGTGTCACATGACCAAGAAGAGGAGGGATAGAGGGCACTGTAGAGAATGGGGAAGTAATAAGAAGGGAGGGAGCAGGGAGGGAGGAGAGGTGGGTGGGGAGCGATGCAGACGGGGAGGACACCCTAGGAGGGAAAAAGACAGGGAAGGATAGGAAGAAAGTGAGGGGAGGGTAATTTGGTGCGTTACGTGACATATATTTCCCCGCTAAATTTAGTGGGGAAACTGGATTGGTGTAGGTCACGTGAGGTCGATTTTTTGTTAAATTTCGTGACAAGACTGAGTTGATGTAGAGGTCATATGACGTTGATTTTCCCGCTAAATTTAGCTTGCAAAACTGAACTGGTGTGGGAAACTGAATAAAAGGTTATGTGACGTCAGTTTCTCCGCTAAACTTCGTGGAAAATGGACAGATGGACAAAATTTTGAGGTTGTGGGGTTCTGCTAAAGAGCAGCTTTTGGAAAGGTGAAGTTGGAACAAGCCTCGAGCCTGTAGGTGAGAAGTACTCACTAAAATTATGCTAGATTGGGAGCTCGAGAGTTCTACAAGTTCGAAAATGTCCCATTGGTGAATAATGCTTGCCCCGAAAAAATGTTGCATGCAATCGGCGGCCAAGAAGGCTTTCGTTTTCACTGGAGTCCGAATTCGGGCCCCTGGATTGTGCAATGATTTCCGGTTCGATGAATATTAGTCTTGATTGTTGAGTCTTGATTCGGACCACTGATGTAGAGGCACTCAAGGTTGCCGCTCTTCGGGAGTTGGATGGAGTACTCTATACATATGGGAAACAAAAAAGCAAGTTAGACAGTACAGGTGCTTTAACTACAGCGACGTCTCGGCATTCCCAAAAGTGAGTTGTCCACGATAACGAGACGAAAATGAAGTATTCACCCAGCTTGTCCCCAAAAATGTTGTCTGTATCCATGTTAACGGGGTCCGTAGTAACAAGACCCTACTGTATCTTTATTTTTTGAGGCAGGCACTCTGTTGGCATGCACAGTGCCTGCATAGGCTGATGGTGCTTAAATATGCCTGCTCTTTCCCTAACAAAAATGGCTAAAAGTTAGCAACATACTTCTCCGCAGTATATACAGTTGAACCTCGATTTTATGAAACCCGATTTTACGAATTTTCGCGATTTAATGAAGAAATTTTGAGTCACCACGCAGCCTTTGTGCGAGGTCTCCCTTCACCGATTTTACGAAGTTCTCGAGTTAACGAAATAATTAGTGGGTCCCGGTGACTTCGTTAAATCGAGGTTCAACTGTACTCCGTTCACCTAGGTCAGAATTGCCACTAAATGTTACTAATAGAAAATGAAGTGTAAGTTTTGATGTATGGCTGAATGTTTTAATGTTGAAATATGCTGCAGAATTGTATGTTGCATGTTCCAAGCTGCATCGTAGTTGGAGAAACGGTAACATGCCTCGCCCTGGTGTATCTGCCGCGCCCCATTTGAACGGGTGAAGCCGGGTAAATGGGGTTCCGCCTGTGTCCACGTGCCGGCGGCGTAAGCAGCTTGACGTGCTCGTTTCACTCGTGGCATTCATTCTTTTTTTTTTTGAAGGAGATTCCAAAGGGAGCCGGACTGACAGCTGTTCTCACGGAAAGGGTAAGCATCCGCTTCTTACGGCAGGAAGGGCTCGTTTCATCCCTGGATTTTCCGGCCATGGCTATGATTGTGCAATGATTGTCTCATATCTAAAGTATTATGATCTATATAACCGTGCCTCGGACTTAATCGCTGTTTTTGCAGACTAAAGACAGTCGTGTGTATGCATGCATGTGGGACAGGCTGTCGTTGGCTAAACAGGTCTTCGGCTAAGCGTGCGTCAACAACGGCTTAAGAAACACGGGGCGAGTCCTAAGCATGTTCTTAGTATCGCTTGGCAGCCAATTAGGTTGCGCATCGGACGATATGACGAGCAGATAGGGAAGAGAGAAATGTGAACGTAATGGGCCCATGTTTTTTTAGTTGCTACTGATTTTAGCCTTGTTGGTGGTTTGTGTTTGTCAAGAGGAAGATGTGGTGCACCGTCTACGTTCTCATGCCACACGAAGTTGCACCTAGTACCCGAGGCTGTATTATAGGTCGAGAAAGTAAGACCGTAGATCGGCCAATAAGGCTGTCGACGTCTCGTGTGCGGCTCTCAATCGAGCGTTCTTTTTTGTTGCCGTAAAACTGTTTGCAGCGGCGGGTGCTAGAATTTGCCAAAGCGAGGCTGCCAGAAGGTGGAGTATTTTGCAAAGAGCAAGGTGCAACGTCGTTTTGGCAGTGGCCTTTTGCTTCGTTTAAAAACACATGCAAAGCTTTTTTTAAACAGCTGGGTTGGGAAAAGGAAGTCATAAAACGAATTTACAACGAAAATTAAAAATTTTTAGAGCTATATTTACGGCGCTACGTGAATTTGCAGTTGGCGCCACTGGGCGCCGCAGAAAAGTGGCCCATATTTATCACGTGACTGGCCTCTATTTGTCACGTGGTACTTGCAATCTTTTGAAAGCTTAATATGGTCTCGAAAAGTTACTTATTCATCTTCGTTTAAGTGCAACAAAAACAAAGAATAACAAGTAACTTTTAGAGCCCAAAGGAAGCTTCTGAAAAAGCACAAGCAGACGTGATAGACCTGTGCGTTGGTCAGATGACGGCAACGGTGCCCTGGAGCACACAAACTTGCGCGGCGGCGGCGTGGAGAAACGCGTTGAAGCGGCGGCGCGCAACGCTCAGCGAGTGGCGACGGCGTGACTTTGCGCCGGCGGCGACGCAACGCGGCGGCGCATAGGTCTACCACGTGACCAGCAGCGGCTCCCTGCGGGCGCCAACTACAAATTCGTTTTGCGCCGTAAATATAGCTCTAAAAATTTTTGTTCTTCATTGTAAATTCTTTTATAACATTCTTTTTCCATCTAGGCTGCTTAAAAAAATGTTTTTGTCCTTTGCATGTGTCCTTTAAGGGGGAACACTGGTCTTGGGGCCTTTTTCCTTATTTGTTTGGCCAAGCCCAATGAAACAGCACAAGCTTGTTCAGACTTTTGAGCTTATTTCAAATACAGTCGCCAACTGATTTTTGGACACGTCCGATTATTCGGACGTTTTTGTCGAACCGTCACTCACACCATAGTGTTAATGTGTAACCTTGACCGAAATTTTTACGCCATAAAGCTTGTTGCTCAATATTTCTGACATAATTTGTGTGATTTCCTCAGTTTACAGCCACAAAGCAGCTGCCGCGATAGCTCCGCGAGCTTAGTCACCGCCATTTTGGTTGTTTTGATTTTGCCTTGTAGCCTCGATATTACGTCCTACGCAATAAGCAAGCTGGGTTGAGGCTATAGTCGGGTTTTTGGTGACCGCTGTAACCAACATGGCTGCCGTCTGCCGATTCTTATGGCTCTTCCAGTTCATCTCGTGGTCCGTGTTTTTAAAGTGCGACAGCGAGAAGAGCGGCCGTCTGCCGTTCTTGTGGTCTTTGAGCGCAAAAGTTTTTTGCCGATAGGCTTAGTATTGAAGCAAGCTTGGTGGACTAAACGTTGTCTACAAATAGTGCCAAATGGCGCTAACTTCAACTTCGCTGTTTGTGCCAACGAAGGCACCGACAAAGTGCAGCACCATGATCAAACAGATCGACAAACAAGTGAAAAGTGAACAATATAAAGCGGAAGTTGCACGAGAACTTAAAATTGACATCAAGCGAGTGGAAAGTGGCCAATTTGCAGCAAAATTTTGATATTTTGGCTGAAATTGATTTTTCGGACCGCTTGATTATTTGGACAATTTCGGGGTCCCCTCAGAGTCTGAAAGATGGGTTGGCGACTGTATCTGTTCTGTTTTTTTTAATGAGTAGGTTACTTTTCAGGATAATTATAATTAACCAGACTGTTTCCAAAAACAATAGAGAAAAATTTTGTTTTTAAAAATGTTTTATTATATAGTCAGTTACTGCAAATGATGAAGAATGCAATGTTGGAAGCACTTTTTAGATTCAACCATTATTAGGGACTTTACAACACATTGAAGTTCAGTGCGCAGTGTGTGGCTACCAAGCAATATAACATAATTTCAGTTAAAAATTTTCCTATACTTTTATTGAAAAAATTTGCTTCCAACATTGCATGCCTTGCACATTCTACATGGTGCTAAAATGTAATCTTTCTGTCTGTCCTTGATGCTGAGATATCCCTTCTGAAAATTTGTAAGGAGTCCAAAATTTGTGTTTTGAGAAAGTGTTGTGTTAGCATCAGCTTCAGTGGAATTTCAGCCTATATAGATATTATAAAGTGCTTTTACGGCTCAAATGTTAATCTTCAATATAAGAAACTCTGCAGATCAAAAGAAAAATAGCTGTAGATTTCGAGATCGCCATTTTCCCAAAAAAGTTTTTTATGAATTTTTTGGCTTTGAAGACTTATGTCTCCCCTTAAAAGTCCGCCAGCACTGATACTCCACGTCGCGTTTCTCGGCCAAAGTACTTCTGATGCATCGCCGGCTTTGTTTTGTGTCAAATCTTCGCTTTTTCCTCGTACATGAGGCATTACTGAAAATGTTTGAACCAGACTGTTATTTTGCACTTTTACCGTTAATTGCTACCATTTTAAGTTTGTTTCAGAAAAATCAGCAGAACCCATCCTTTGGGGATGATTATCTACGTTAATGCGAATAGCATCAAACGGTGCGGAGTTATGCGCGTTCGTCAGGTGGCCGGCACACTCTAGATACGCCAGCCCACTCTTGAGGCGATTCTAAATTTGTTGACACTTTCACAGCCCTGCGCACGATCTCCGCAGCCCAGCACGTGCGTTTGTGTCACTTAGGAAGGCGAGCAAAGCACGCGCCATACGCACAAACACTCAAAATGGTACCGACCAGACTTTCTGGCGTCTCAGCTAGTCTCAACCAACGGTACTCTAAACGGTTGTTTATATCTTTACCATAGGACGCGCTTTACAGCGCTGTCACAGCACCAGTGCGCACGCGTTCCATGCACGAGGGCTCATTCCGCTCTCGTGAGGCTGAGCACGGCCGCTACATCACCCTCTCCCGAGCGCGGGAGAGGGTGAGCTAGCGGCCGTGTTCAGCCTCACGAGAGCGGAATGAGCCCTCGTGCATGGAACGCGCGCGACCGGTAGCTGTGACAGCGCTGTAAAGCGCGTCCTATGGTAAAGATATAAACAACCGTTTAGAGTGCGTTGAATGACTGCCTTCATAGCTCTGTGGTTAGCGCGTCTGCCTGCTGATCAAAGGGTCAACGGTTCGAATCCCAGCCGGCGCCGGTCTTTTTTATTTATTTATCGACCCGCGGCGTAAGAGGTTAGATAGCCAGATAGATACATAGATAGACGAAAAGTGCGTGAAGTATTCAAAGAATGCTATTCGCATTAATATAACATTGCCTATGTAGTATCAGCAATTGTAGTTTGTCATTAAATGTGCCATAATATTTGGTGTTTTGCACATTGTTCAATCTAGTTTGGTGCCCAAACTCCAGAACTGACTGTGACCTCTGAGGTAAGATAATTTTTTTCTAATGTGCTCGAGGAATGATAGAATTGCTTTAGAATGGCAATCTGGGCTAGTTGGTTCATGATAACTTTCAGGGCGCCGAAAATACACAAGGACAAGAAACAAGAAAGGAGACGACAACAAGGCGCACTCGCAACTAGCGTTTATGGAAAAAACCACTCTCTTATATGCTCATGGCAAACAGCACAGTCATAATGCACAGTCATACTACATCCGGTGTAGCCCCCTTCGTAAAAAAGTGTGCTCTTTTGCCGATAGTGACACAGACGTGTCACTAATGCAGTCCTTGCCTTTTTCTTTTATTTCAAAGGCCTCGTGCAGCTCCCTCGATATCCGATCGGCGTATCTGGCCAAAAACCTTGTGTCACTAAATGACGGTGTGCATGAGCAACGGCTGCAGTGCGTGGCGAGGTGTCCCGACGGGGTAGCCCGTGTGGCCGCAGCATGTTCGCGGGCGCGATCATTAAAACATCTGCCCGTTTGGCCAATGTACGATGATCCGCATGACATGGGGATTTCGTATATGACGCCCGTGGCACATTCCGTGTACCTGTTGCGGTGCTTCGTAATGCAAGGATCTGCAGACTCACGGGGATTGTTGATTCTGCGACACAGTCTCGATAGTTTGTTTGGTGCGGAGAACACAATAGGCACATCGTACCTATCAGCAACCTTTTTAAGATTGTGGGTTAGTGAGTGTACATAGGGGATTACCACCGGCCTCACTGCTGCTCTTTCACGGGGCTGCCTCCGTGTGCCTTTAAACTTTTTTATTAGGGTGTCCGCTACATCCACCAGAACTCTCTGCGGGTAGCCCGCTTTCTGCAACCTCGCTGCCTGTCTCGTGAAGCTCGCTTGAGCAGTGTGTGCACATGATCTTCTTAGTGACGCCTCGAGACAACTAGATGCAATTCCTCTTTTTACAAGTTTCGAATGGGCCGAGCTGAACGGAAGGATGCCCTTCTTAGATCGTGGCTCATATGTCCAGCATATGTGATTTCTTTCAAGACTTAGCCTGAGGTCCAAGAACTGTAATTGCCCGTTCACTGGCTCTTCATGCGTGAACGACAACCCATCCCCGCAGGACCTAAATATGTCAAGCACTTCTTCAACCCCGCAGCTCGGTGCGTCAGCGGGTCTGCCGAGTACAAGAAAGTCGTCCACATATCTGAAGATGCGACACCGGTTCGCGTCGCCCAACCTCTCGGCAATCTTTCTTCCGCACACACTCAAAAAAATATTGGACAGTATCGGCGCAACACAAGACCCGATGCATATTCCCCTCTTCTGCACATACATCTCTCCCTCAAAAGGCACAAACATGCTCTCTAGGTAAAATGCCAAAAGTTCCAAAAAATGATCAACGGAAATGCCGCAAGAGGCTTGGAACGGTAGAACACCGTTTCGTTCAATGCACTCTCTGACAGACTCAAACAGGGGTTTGTGCTCAATCGAGTAAAACAGATCTACAACGTCGATCGAAAAAGCGCTGCGCATTCCGTGTTCTTCATCACTCAGGTAATCGATGATGCAGTCTGAATTTCGCGCAAAAAACGGATCATGCAATTCCAGCGAGGTCAAATACTTGCAAAGGTAGCTGGCAACATGAGCCTGCCATGAACCCCTCTCCGTGACAATAGCCCTGAAGGGGATATCTGTCTTGTGTGTTTTCGCGGTAAAGAAAATGTCAAGTTGAAGGTTCTTACTGGACTTGGCACTCTTTAGCAGTCCCGTTAGTTCCAATGCACCACACATTTCCATAGCGCGGGATTTCACCTTGGCTAGTGGGCCTGGTCTCACTCGTTTGAAGTTCTTCTGGATGGCTTCCTTTGCTTTGGTTTTGTAGAGGGCTTCAGGCAGGACCACGAAGCCTCCTTCTTTGTCCGAAGTGAGGAGCTTGAGGTTGTGCTCCAAAAAGTGGTCGACGATGGTGTTGGTCTTGAACTTCCTAGTCGTTTTGCCCTCCAGGCGTTGCAGGACATCCACGCCATCGGCTACACACCTTTCTCTGTCTTCGGGTTTGGCTTTGTCTCCCATCCATCTTATCAGCGACAGCTTTAAAACGGGATTCATGCACGGTTCCTGGCTGTACTTCGGCCCTTTATCCAGGCAGTCCTTGATTTGCTTTGGCAGTATTACGTCTCCAAGCACGGTTACCTTCTGCTGCCCACCTTCGTTGCGTCTGGTGTTCTTCGCCAGCGTCATTCTTGTTTGCTGCAAGAAGACCTCCGTGTACTGGGCTGCCGAACCGCGAGGTGGAGTTGAAGGGTCTTTCAGCGCTGCTCTCGTTCACACTGAGGGCGGGCACTTGATCCTTAGGACGTCTCTGTGGGTGGAAGGAGAGGAATTGCATCTAGTTGTCTCGAGGCGTCACTAAGAAGATCATGTGCACACACTGCTCAAGCGAGCTTCACGAGACAGGCAGCGAGGTTGCAGAAAGCGGGCTACCCGCAGAGAGTTCTGGTGGATGTAGCGGACACCCTAATAAAAAAGTTTAAAGGCACACGGAGGCAGCCCCGTGAAAGAGCAGCAGTGAGGCCGGTGGTAATCCCCTATGTACACTCACTAACCCACAATCTTAAAAAGGTTGCTGATAGGTACGATGTGCCTATTGTGTTCTCCGCACCAAACAAACTATCGAGACTGTGTCGCAGAATCAACAATCCCCGTGAGTCTGCAGATCCTTGCATTACGAAGCACCGCAACAGGTACACGGAATGTGCCACGGGCGTCATATACGAAATCCCCATGTCATGCGGATCATCGTACATTGGCCAAACGGGCAGATGTTTTAATGATCGCGCCCGCGAACATGCTGCGGCCACACGGGCTACCCCGTCGGGACACCTCGCCACGCACTGCAGCCGTTGCTCATGCACACCGTCATTTAGTGACACAAGGTTTTTGGCCAGATACGCCGATCGGATATCGAGGGAGCTGCACGAGGCCTTTGAAATAAAAGAAAAAGGCAAGGACTGCATTAGTGACACGTCTGTGTCACTATCGGCAAAAGAGCACACTTTTTTACGAAGGGGGCTACACCGGATGTAGTATGACTGTGCATTATGACTGTGTTGTTTGCCATGAGCATATAAGAGAGTGGTTTTTTCCATAAACGCTAGTTGCGAGTGCGCCTTGTTGTCGTCTCCTTTCTTGTTTCTTGTCCTTGTGTATTTTCGGCGCCCTGAAAGTTATGATAGAATTGCTCCCTGTAATGGCTCAAAAATCTGAGTTCCTGACCATGACTTTGATTATAAGTTTTTTTTTTCTTAAAGCTTCTAGGACAGGGTTGGGCATATTGACACAGATTCAGTTCTCTGCAAAAAGTGAACATCAGCCCGCCGCCTGTCTTTCTAACACTGTTATCTACGGCTCGCACTACCATCAGTTAGTCTGAATGATGAGATGATGTGCTTTTTTGATGGCTGCTTCTTTGTGTGCCCTTATGTTTAGGGCATCAATGTGAGCAGTATGTCTTTATGCGGAGAGCCATTCGTCTGCTTCTTGTGCAGGGGTTGCGGTGACGTAAGCACGACGCCGAGTTCCGATTGGCTTTGATTGGAAGGATAGTGGCTAGACCTCAGTGCTAGATTCCTTGAGGCCTACCTACTATTTTTTTTTTCGATCGGCCAATAAAAGCTTGGCGTTCTGATACCATTGCAAGCCCTGTGCAAGAAACAAACTTGCGCTCCGAATAGCTTTAGGAGTTCTATTCATGTTTGACGCAGAACATTGAAACATGCGCTTCTGTAAACTGTTAAATTCGTATAGAGAGGTTCTGAAGCCCCAAACTGTGTAACAATATATTTTTATGAGGTATGTTTGTCAGCCAGCTGCAGTGATGTGATTGCTGTGCTAATTGCACCAAACTGCCAATGGGCTCACCCTTTTACATGCTGATTTGGGACGAATTTGTGCCAGTGCTGTGCCAAAAGCTAATTTTTGTTCTTGACTTACTCTTAATAATTCAGCTTTCGGTACATTGCCGGATCGTTACAGTAGGATGGTGCCTATTTGGGGCGATTTGTAATATCGGTTCGGATTACATACTGTTCGATTCGGCCTTTATGGCAAACACGACAGTTGTCGAAAGTTATCCAAAGTGTGTAGCTCTAATTGTCCGAAGTTTGGGCACAACGATTCTGCATGCTGTACTTCGCTGCAACGCAGATGCGCTGTCAAAAAAGCGCCCAAGTGTGGTATTAAAAAAAAAAAAATAATATCTGGAATGTGGCGCATGTTGATATAACGATACAACATTGCAGCAAAGTTGTCAAAGAAAAAGCACTGTTATGCACAACTGCAGTGTCTTGAATAGCTGCTGACATTATTGGTTGGGTCGTGATTGCTTCTTCAGGTTTGAGATTGAAGACAGTGTTTCAGTATACCGAGTGATTTGATACATATCCGAGTAGGTATAAGAACTTATCATTTTAGGTGTTTTTTTTTTTCTGAAATCCCTAGTTTCCTTTTTATTTCTCTTTAGGGCTTTGAATCTTTGAAGCCACAGTCAATCAATAAGTGTGGTAGCTTAAATTAAAATTGGACTAGCTTTGACTTCGAATGAATGAAGGCTTGACAATAGACTCAACAAAATTTACTGGAGTTTGTTTAAGTAAACATCTTTATTGCCAACGTAAAGACGTTGCATAGCCACAAAGCTGTCCACGTGCAAAAGGGTGTTGGTGTACTATAACAATGAAAGCTTTGTTTGAAGCAGAATAAAAATTGCATTGTTGTTGCAATTTTCGGAATTAAAAAAAAACATTCAGCTGCTGCTGGAGGACAAAAGCATACATATTGTAAGAATATTTCCTTTCCTTGTCTGGTGCTTTTCAGCAGGGCTGAACCGCTAATTCAGTGTTTGGGAAAATTACATTGCAAGGAAGTTATGAGTAGTTGTGGCAGCAAAGAAGGCGGTGTATTTTTATTTGACGGGCCTAATGCTTGACTTTTTTATCAAGTTAGTATTTACAGTAAATTGAATGCAAACGAAATTCACAGTTCTGCTCCAAAGGTTCTTTTGCTGCTTCAAAAATGAACTTTTGGCTGCTCTAAAACGTGCTCCAAAATGACTCGAGCCAAGTTGCTAGTCGCTGTACCAGCGTATGGACATCTAAGTGGAGGACAGGGTCCGTCCATGTAACTGGCACCATAACTTGGCGTTTCATAGTTTTTCACTAGAAGATAAAGTGTACAGGTGAGCGGGCCTGCGCGGTGCTGACAGATTGACTTGCATTGTGGCTTCATAAACCAATCATCTTTCCCTCCTAACTAGACTACTGAGTCATAAGTATAAATGTGAAAGTATTATCACATGTTAAACCATTTCAGCACCGTGGTCATCTTTCAAAGTTTGGTTAATCGCTTTGCAAATCAACTTTTCCTTCCGACATCTTTTCAGCCAGTACTTGAAGGCCTATAGTTTGCTTCTGCTTTTCCTTAAAGGGTTACTTCGGCGATTTCTTGGGCTACTCCCAACTAAATATATTTTCAGAACCACTGGCATTTAGTCTTTCCTGTATGCTATTTAGTATAGCGAAATTCAAAAGAGTTATGGTGAAATTGGCAAGTGAAAATGATGTCAAAACAGACATTCAAATTTACCCGCGCTTTTCAGTAGCGTGATGTCGGAAAGACAGGCTTGCAGGTCAAGGGGCAGTTTAGATATAGACTATGCCGAGCATTTTTTTCGTGCTGCTGCTTGGGTGCTGAAGCAAGCTTCCGTAGCATTTATTTGGCACCATGAAACTGCAAGTTGGGAACAAAGTCTACAGTCTAAAGAGTGAACCCCTGCCTTCCCCTGACGTCACTTTTTCGTTGTTGTTAATAGAGACTTTCACTTTGAAAAACACGGCAAAGACTAAAGTTGTAAATTCAATAACTTCGCAAACAAAATTAATTTTGGCCCAATATTTGGGTTACTTTTTCACCAATGTTTGTGTGTTTAACAACTTTTCAGGCAAATCGAGAACTATGAGGAAAACGCCGGAGCAACCCTTTAAGCGTGGGCAATGCCAAAGCCTCGAGTATGTTGTCCTCAACAACGCTTGCACAGCGTTTGCAACAACGCTTGCACAGCGCTACAAAAAAAAAAACGGAGCTCACTCTTGTAGCTTTTGCACTCGGTTAAAGTGAAATGAAATGTGCTGGTGGAGTGTTTGGGTAATAACCACAGAATTGGAGAGATTTCTAAGGTAGTTTTTGTCAGGCTCTAGAGTTTGTTTTTCCTCATCCTTAATTTCAAGACTGCTTACTTGTGGTTTTCTTATCCAACGACACACTTGCAGTGGACGACACATAAACAGCCAGTTCCACCGGTGAGGTCCCATTTCACAAGTTCTTTTCGAAGCGGTGTTTACGATCCAGTGATTGTCACACCTGCATTACACAAGTTGCTCTTTTTCCAGACGCCAGTCCTGGAGGATTTTCTTACAAGACCTTTGAAGGTACGGTTTGGCGTGATTTTGGTTGCCGTATTTGGCTGTCGCGGAGCGAGCTAAGGTGTCGCTAGCAGACGATTCTCTTGTTAACGGGAGCGACAAACCGGTCTCTCTGCTACGAGCATCTTTCGCCGACAAAAATAAAACCAGGGTCGTCCAGTTTTCTTTTGCTAAGCAAACTGAAGATCAGGCGTCCCCCATGAACTCAGTCCTGCGACAAACTTATAAGGCCGGTTCACGCATCTACCTCTGCTTGAGATTTCCTACGAATCTGGACGACTCGCGATTCGTGTATGTATTTTATTACTTTTTATAGATAATTTATTTGCTGTGGGCTTGAAATCATTCTGACAGTGTCATAAGTGACTATTTCTCATAAATAGTGCGTAGATTTGATCTTGCAAATACCGTGAAACCTTCAGTCTACTTAAAGGGGCACTGACACCCCAAAGGTCGTATTTTTTTTTATTGACTAAAACAACAAAAAATTGTAGTCATAAACACTGCAAAACAAAAACGCATCGCACAAAAAAAAACTTTTATTGCGCCGCGCGCCTTTTTTATTTTGAGGCGTTTAAATCTCCCGCCGCTACCTCCTTGCTTCTTTTGATCGATGACGTCAAAAATCAGGAAATTTAGAAGCTTTGTAGGTGACATTTCTATAACATTTAATAACGGCAATCGTAAAACATGTTTTTTAACGCAATTGTGAAACGCACCTACGGCCCCTCTTTTGAAATACCAAAAATCAGAGTTCAGGAGATGTCCCTGCCTAGATTTGTGTCCTCTCTCAGAAAACTTGGCGGCGGTCGAGCAGATCGGCGAGTCGGCGAAGAAACCGGTTTTTCCCGCGCCGGCTCCCTTCAATCCCGCCAGCTCGCCTCCTCCTCCTCGCATCGGGTCAGCGGAGGTCCGAGAGAAAGCTCGAGTCGCAGGAGACCGCAAAATTTGTCGGCCTGCACTGGCGGGGGGGATCGCGCGGGAACTTCAAATTCGGAATTTGGAAATTGTTTTTTTTTAATTCACAAATACTGAATTCTCAAGTTTCGAATTTTGAGGAGTAATGTCCTGGCACCATTTTCAATAGTTTCCGGATAATAAAAAAAAAATGATTTTGATGTGTCAGCGCCCCTTTAAGGGGGACACTACCCAGAGAAAAAAAATTCTACAAAAAACATTGATTTTGAAAAATTACATATTTACATCCATCTACATCCAGAGAGTATTCCCAGAAATATTTACTAGTTTACACTGCATAGTTAATTTTTTATAAATTATTTTCTGTCCACCGAAGCTAAAGAAAAGGTAGGGTTTGGAGCACTTTGAACACATTTTTCTCCGTTCCACTTTTTGGTATAAATTCCATTTTAGTCAATCTATCGTTTGATAATGGCAATACAGGGAAGGCTCGTTCTTCACTTTTCCTGACTAAAATTTAATAAGGAATGCGCCTATGGAGTTTGTTTGTCACTTTACGGATGTCTTTTATAAAAAATGTTGACATTTTGTCGGAGACACAGAAGACCAAAAAGTTGACCAATTTTGCAGAAGAGAAAATTGATAGAAATCAATGACTTTTTACAAAAAACTTTCCATAGGCGCACCTCCTAGGCATTCTGCTACATATCTAGCGAATAAAAATCTTGAATATTGTGATAGTTTTCCGACGATAGATTAACTAAACAATGTAGGGGTGTTGCTGATAGAAGCTGCCCTAATTTCCTTCCCACTTAACCGACAGACCTGAAAGTTTGTCATGCACCCTCTAGCATGACCACCAGCCTACCCTGTAAATTTCATTAATTTTAAGCCAAGGGTTCAAAAGTTGACCCTCCCACGGGGTGTATCCCCTTAAAGACAAGTTGGAAGCCTCATACGTCTACCCAGTGTGTTAAGTGCTCACAAAAGATCACAATGCACTCGTCACAGTCTGATGCAAATGTCCAAACCAGCCATATATACTACTAGGTTGCGTGTTTGAGTCGTAGACATCTGCACTCTAAACTTCTGGTCTTCTCAATGACTTCCTTCGCAAATCTTGAGTCAATTGGCTGCCGTATGCAAACCGATAACCACCAGTGAAAAAAAAAGAACTTGGAACAAGCACGTTTGCAGCATGCTGGCCTGCAGGTGAGAAGTTCCCACTAAAATAGTTTTCGGTTGTGAACTCAAGAGCAGGTAAAAGTTCCTTGGCAGTCCACGGTGCTCAAGCTCAGGAAAAAAGTGTGACGTTGCATGCAGTCGGCAGCGGCTTCTTTTACTGCGGAATGTGGTTTACGGCTGGCTTCTGCAGACTCTTGTAATGCACTCCTGCAACGATTAAGGGAGTAGGCAAGACGTTAAATAAACTACTTGTTCAGTTGTCAATTTTGCGCTGAACCAACTGCGCCAACGACACACGGAAAGAGAGTCCGAAATGTCATTGCAAAGCAGCGAGTGCGCACATACGTACGACGGGAGAGCTTGCACGCAGGCAAGGGGGAAAAAGAGGGAAGTGCATGCTTTGCAGGATATGGGCAGACGCAAAGTAGCGGGGTCGGGACGGGTGGGCAACTGCAAGAGATGCCAACTTTGCTTTCCGTTCCCGGTCGAGGGCTGGAGTTTTCTTTCGGAGACACTATGCACGACGATGTTCGTGCCATTGTATCGCAAAAATGCGTACGAAGTTCATCTGTGCAACATTGCTGCGAAGCAACACGCCACGCCTACAGTGTTGTTACCACTGCCTTTGCCACAACAGTGCAGGACGGAGGCAAATTGCTTTCTCATAGCCTACAGGTTTTTCAGGTTTTTTTATTCATATTATACCGATTTTTTCTGAGTGCTATTCGAGCGGAAGAAAAACCCTATAAGCAAGTCGATGGACGAAGTATGATGACACTTGTTCACAAAGGTGTCTTTAGGTAGTGCATTTATCATGCTAAAATTTCGTAAATGTAGGTTTAAAGAAAACAATCTAAAAAAAATATGTTATGCCTACGCATGGGAAGAAAAATGGAAACAAAACGTTGGGTCTACGCTGCTACAGTCGAACCCGGATATATCGAATTCAGAGGGGATCGTAAAATAGTTTGATATATCAATAATTTGATATACAAAAAAATCTTAAATTAAGCTTGAGTTGAAATTTCCTGGCGTCTCTAACGTCGAAGGTCGCGACAAACGGGAGCTTACCAATTGGAGCATCTAGGAGCTGCTAAATACAGCAGAGCGTAGTTGGCGGAGACTGTAAACACCGCCAGCATAAGGAACAAAACACAAAAGTAATAAAAAAAACTAAAAAAAAATTGTGTTGCATAAAAAAAAAAATTTAAGTAAGCAACAAAAAAACGAAAACTCCTGAATTTAAGGGGAGATCTGGGGCTTGAGCAAAAGTTGCTCAAGCGTTCTGGGTATAAAGAAATAACTTTCAGGCTACATGTAACTTGGTAGACTGACTTCAAATAAGCAATTATTTTTCTTCTAGACAGAGTAGGTCATGTTTTAGAGCCTTTCTCTAGTTGTGCAATTGTGAGAAGGCTAGGAAAGTACATGTAGCAGGGAAATGTCTGAAACATATATGTGTATGTTCCTGAATGTTCAAGGAGTGCAACAAGGGTGGTTTTACATTTTTATCTTTATTCTATCCAAAGTTATGGAAGTTCGAAGCCTTGACTCAATAAATGCTCAATCTTCTTTTTTTGTTTTCTCAAATTTACATTATATCTTGGTACATAGAGTCACAATGTTATACCCTTATTGCACTCCTTGCACAGCCAGCACCCAGTCAAAACAAAAATGATGAGAATCCAGTGAGTAGGAGAGAAGTTATGCCTTGCACAAAACTTGCACGTAACAAAAACCTTTATCTGAGAAAAACACAAAAAACAAACGAACATAGACACATCAATGAATATAGTGAAAAACACGCTCAGGAAACATGCAGGCAGCTCAGAATGCTCCCGGGGAGTAATCTCCATGAGGCTTGCCTCGTTGCCTTCGTTTTGCTGCCGCTTGGAAAGCTGCCGAGGCTGCACGCTTCCTTGCTGCCCTCACACTGCGGTGACAGTCCTTCTCGGCTGCCCGCTGACCGCCCTTGCAGCTTTGGTCAAGTTGCAACTCTTGTAGGATGCTTGCGGTAGCTTGCTGCTTTCCGACATTGAAGCGCATAATGGCATCCACAACTGCCGTCTCCACAGCAAACAGTGACGCATGCTTGTGTTTCGGCGTTAGGCTCCAGATGACGGAGTGCAGTGCTTCATTAGCATTCTGAGTTTTGCCTCTTTGGCATCTCCGCAGGAGCCTTTTGTCAGCAAGACGCTGATACACTGGAAGTAGTGCATCGCTGACATTGTCTGGTAGCTTGTACCTGTGCTTTGGTGGGGGCTCGTCCCTTGCAGTGGCGGCATTGTGCTTACACCATGAATCCACACCACTCGGGCACAGACTGTGGTTTTTCTTCTCGTCGGTTGAAGTGATGTGGTAGTACGTGGCCATCACCGCTGAGTACATTCGGTCTACGTTGCCAGCATGCGACTTGAGCGCCCAGCCGTAATAGCTGGTCAACTTGCTGATAAGGTCTCCAGTGAGTCGTCCTTTGCCACTGATGCGCCCTCCGTCGTCCTGTTTGTGCTTTTGCACGAGGTTGCGGAGTGCGGTTCCCATGCGCTTTTGCACGTGGTTTGTGCAGTCCTCTTTCTCCACTTCAATGAAACCATACACCTTGGCTTCCTCGATGGCGTGGTAGGATCTGCTGTCGCCGTCGCAAAGCATTGTTGTATACCTTAGGCCGTGGAGGGAGAGCGAGCGCTGAAAAAGAATCAGTGCCGCCTCAACCTCCATCTGACCTGCCTTGCATGTCGTGTTCTTCTGGCATAAGTGCCGCGCCTTCCATTCGTCGTACTCTGGGTTCCCAGGTTGTGGACCACACTCGCAGCCCAGACAGAAATTCGACAACACAACATAGTCCAGAACATAGCCTGAGAACAGCTCAATCACTGTGGCCACCCCTATGCGGGATGAGTGTCCTCTTGTGTGCCATGTGCCATCGAAAGAAATGGCAATGTTCCCCGGATTTCCAAAGTTCAGTTCTTCATACACTTCCTTCACTGCCGTTGCGCACTTGGTCAGAGTCTTCTTGCAGGCCTCTTTAGCTGCCGGGTGTAGCTTTGTCTTCAGGTAGTGTTGGAAGGTCTTGTTATGGAGACCTCTGTGGGATATTCCCAGATCAGCGAAAATGTCGTTCAGTGCCGTTTGGCCGTTTCCACTGCCTTGCATAGCACGCGCCGCGAGGAGGTTGATCGCGAAGGGGTTGCAGTTCGCTTCGCCCCCGACTCGTCGCGAGCTCCATTCGGATCCAATATCGCCACAGTTGCCGCAGTGCATTTTCAGTTTCACAGCTAGCCCGAAGTCGTGCGTGTCCCTTTCAATGCTCACTGATCCGCGGCACACCCGGCACGCAGTAAGTTCCAGTAAACTGTTCACTGCGTCAAGATCGACGATCGTGTATGTCAGGGGTGATGAACTTGGAGCAGCATCACACTCAGTCGCGAGCGTCTTCATCTTGCGATCTGTAGCAGAAGTCGACGAAAGTTCGGCGGTTTTTCTTTCTGCTTGCCGCTGGAGAACTTCGCGATCTTTACTTGTAAGGAACGTTGAGTCGATCCTCGTGCGTCTGCCTCCGCTGTCCGCAACGGGGCAGACGGGCGGTTCCGAAACCGCCGCCGCGGCAGCCGTCTCGCTCGACGGCTCACGTTCTGTCGTCAGCAGGCTTTCCGTCATTCCGAGGGGATCTGCGATCGTCACCGTTGATTGCGACAACCCTTCCTGCCGATGCGTTGCACATTTCTTTCGCTTTTTCCGAACTTATGCACGCTTCGAAATTTTCGACGCGGGCTTGGTCTAGGGTTAGGCATAGCGACGATAGCGCGAAGCGACGGCTTTGACAAGATGGCGCGGCCCACTTTTCGACCGGAAGTCACCGGAAGTAGTCGTGCACCAACCAGAAGCAGCCATTTCGTCACGTGTCGGCTAAGGACCAATAGCGTAGCTTTATTCGTTTTCGCGTTTTGCTTTGTATATTTTTTTACTGCGCGGCGTAGGCCGCTCGTGTTTGGCGGGAAAGCAGGCCAAAGAGACGCTCTTTGAAACGAGACCAAGATGGCGGTGCTCTGCCGATTGGTTTCGAAATGACGGACGGTGCAATGTCGAGGATTTTGGAGCATTTTGGCGAGCGGGCTTCGCCTGTTCAGCTGATAAATAACAGTTTTTATATAAACGGACACATTTTTTGGACGTCAAGTTTGGTCAATGTATGCAAGAGGGTATGAAAAATTCAAAAATAATAAAAATGAAAAATCGTTTTTTTGCAAATATTTTGGGCCCCAAGACCCGTGTCCCCCCTAAGCAGCAAAAAAGAAAGAAAATGGACAAAGCGATAACGGCAAAAGAAAAAAGCTAAACAAAGATAAGGCGGTGGAAGTGCGATTGCACCACTGTTGTTGTCAACACACTCAACTTGCCAAAGACTTTTTTTTTTTTTTTGCTCATTTTATTTTGGTGTCAGGGAGTCGCATAGCATCAGCAGTGTTCGGGGAAAGGGTGCAGGCTACCGTTCCGACAGCGGGCACCCCCTGCTTTTCCTACGCGCACGCGCATGCCCTTCCTCTTTGCTTCTGCCATCCTCCACTTTTTTTATTTTTTAGAATTAATTTTTTTTTTACAACTGCTTTTTTGCCGCGTTATTTACCGCATGTATTCTGGCTTGGCGGTCTGCCAGCCCTGCAACGCAAGCAATACGGCCGGACTTTGTTCGCTATATAGAGTGTCACCGCCATGGGAGTGCCATGGGAGTTCGATACAAAAAGACAACGTAGTATTACATATAATTTTCAAGGGGATGTTTTGACTGTTTGATATAAACAAAAATTTGAAATACCCGAGTGTGAAATAACCGGGCTCGACTGTACTCGGATGGTGCCATGCAAGTAGCTTTCAACCTCTTGTTCCATGTAATTTCTATTTGAGAGTAGCGGCATCAACCAGATTGTTTTGTTTTAGTTTTCTCTCCGAGCATAGAAATAACAGGATTTTTGTGGCTCGAATGATTTAACGCGGAATGTGTTACATGACTGGCATCTAACCATATCCGGTTAGGTGCCAGCAACGGAAGTCGACGGGCTAACTGCCAATCGAATGCCAACGCGGTGCTCCTCTCCTCGCCGATATGACACCAGTGCCAGACGAACCCCTTCCTCGAGCGACTCCATGTTGTTCCCATTGGGGAAAAACATCGCATGTTCAGACATGCAGCAGTGCTTTGCTCCGTGAAGTGGGTGCGCTTCGGGCTTTCTTGGAAAAAGAGCGCAAGAGGGAGCAGCAGAAAAGAAAGCAGACGCTCACTTAGCCGCGAGTGTTTGGTTCTCTTGATGCAAGCTGCCGCCGGGGCTCTGCTCGGCACTGCCGCATTCCAATTGTTTAGTTTTCCCGCACGTTCCGTCCACTGCGCCTCACACTCCAACAGGCTCCGAGAAAGTCAAACTTGCACTGCAACCGCAGAAGATGGCACCCATAAATAAGCACCTCGACCCGTCCGGTTTCCACATCTCTACACAGTTTCTCTGCACTAATGCATCACATTCTGAACTACCACCGCCTTTGCCACTCTAATACGACCACGGGGCAACTTCTTTATAATTTTTTTACGCAAATTTCACTATTTGGGAAATTCGAGTGATAACTGCAACACCAAAAAAGTACCTCTGAGAGTTTCATTGTACTCCATTTATGGGCTTATTTATAGGAATGGGTTTTTACGTCTGAATGGCACTCGCAAAGTTGTACGGTTGAATACCACGCATCCACCTATTCCCAAATTTGTGAGATCTGAAAAAATATGCACAGTACATTTATATGTAAAATTAACGGACAAGCGCCCAACCCCCTTTTTTAGAGCGTTTATCTCCAAATTTTGAGTAGGTGCTTGCCCGGTATTTTACGGTATGTAGGAGACCTCCAGATAACAGTGTATTACTTTTCTTTTTTTCCCCAGGAAAATGGTTTGGCATGGAAGAACACTAGGCCGTGATACTTTCCATGTGCCACCAGCCAAACAGGATTTAGTTCCAGGAGCGGCACACTTTAATTATCTTACCAAATGTTGATACTGTCTCTGTTGCCACTTGGCTTTTAGGGAATGTCTCGTTTATTGAATTGGACATGTTGTCTGATGATGATCAACACTTTATGCTGATTTCTTTGTGCAAATAAAGAATAAAGAATGTCCATCTATACAGCGCAATTGTGTTTGTCCCCCTTTGTGCATTTTATTTTTTATTCAGTCTCCACCTAGCCCCAGAGCCGTATATTGAGAGGGTTTGGCCATTTACTGGGAAATATAGGAGGCAATTGAGGAGGTACCATTGGCCGACAGCGAGCTGGGCGTGTTCAGGGACGTCTTCACAGATTCGAATGTGGCCAGCCAGAAGCCGCAAATAGTGTCACGAGAAACTAAATAAGTGTGTCAGAGTAACTCTCGGTGGCTGAAAATATGGTGCACGTGATTTTTGGATCACGGTCATACAAAATCAAATTCTAGGAGAATGATCAACGTGATCCATACACCAGGCATTGGGGACCGGGAAAATGCTGTCCGAGTGGTCAGACTCCGGCCGAGCAAAAGAGAGTTCGAGCGGCACATCCGACTCTTGCATCCCTTTGCATGATCATGATCGAAAAATCATGCTCACTATATTTTCTACCATGAAGAGTTACTCCACTTTAACTCTTAAGCACTTGTTAAAATTGTTTCTCGCTACCACCGCTGGGGGATTTTTGGCTTCTGGTTGGCCAAGAGAGCATGTCGCGCCTTCTATCTCCGTCTTGTCCATGCCCTGGCTCTGCCCGCTCCTTCCATTCACCAAACTATCTTTATATACGGCTCTGTCTAGCCCTATCCGCAACACTGACTGGTAATTTGTCTTTCAGCTTTTTCTAAAGTACAGCAGAATCTCCTCAAAGCTAATTTGTAGAACAAAAGCCCACAAGTGTAACCTAACATTTACTTCCAAGTAGAGCAAAGGTACTGTTCTTTCTGATGCTGGTCCAAGCATCTGAGATCCTCTTTAGACCCAGTATAAATTTTGCACATAGCTAGCTTCAAGAAAAATGCAAATGTGGTTGTGTTTTTTGCCAATTGCATACAGGGAAATTGGCAAGAAAAAAAAATGCAGCTGTAAGCATGATACATGTTTATGAGATATGTGCATTTAATTGCACATTATAAACAGTTTGTCAAAAATAATATAATGGGCACCCAGAAAGTATCTTATTCTCTTCTAATCCTCCAACTTCTTATGAATTAGTTTGATGTCACAATTATCAGCAACTCAACATAAAATTAAATCGAGCAAGTAGAATGTTGAGCTTGGTGCCATTGCAATTTTTAAGGGTAAAGATGGCGCCTCCAAGCCAGGTATAGACCAACACGCAGCCCTGACGTCGCGCAGCTGCGGTGGCGCTGTCGACGGCACTGCGCATGCTCAAACGCTTCACTTTACGCGAGTTCGGTTTCTGCACACGCAAAGTGCCCACACCTGGTGTGGGCAAATTTGGGCTTGTTTGTAAACAGCATGTAGGTCTATACACCACAAAACTTCAAATGGCAGCACAAGCTGTGCACTACGATTGCCACTGAGCCTTGCCTTGTAAAATTTCTTCATATTTCAACCAATCAATTTTATTTCCTTTCCATCTGAGAGGGGAAGGCAGGGAAAAAGCAGCATGTCGCTACTTGACGCAGCCCCCGCCTCTCCTTTACGTCCGCAGAAGAAACAACATACGAGTGAATGAACAATTTAACATATATGTAAGACGTTGAAAACAAATGTTCTTTATGATGTACGTAGGACTCACAAAAACATGGAAATAAAAAATTGATTTAATTTCCCGTAAATTGACTAGGTATGCCATAGTTAGGCATGGGTGAATAGAGGATTTTGGGTCCCATTCGAATTGACGTAATAGTGATTTTGGTTGAATAATTTCGAATCAAATAGTATAAGCAAAAAATACCACAAGATATGTTTAAACTATAGTTTGATGTTTGCCATTATTTGGTATTAGATATACTGTAATTGTTAATTTGAAGTGCATTGAGTTCCGTAGCACGAAACGGTCGGAGGCACGCGCCACCTGGCCGTAAATCCAAGCCAGAGTAAGTGAAACCCGTTTATAGCGAACTCGCAAAGAAAAGTCTGCCAGATCGATATAGCGGGTAATTTGATATAAAAGTTTTAATGAATTTGACTCTCAAATATCCACTTTCTGCTGAAATATTACACAATGAAGTAGTCTTGCATCTTCTGCTGCTTTTTCTTCATTGCATCCGCGATAACGATATCTTTCTACGCTATCGACGGACTCCAAAATGCTGAGGCCGCTGCCTTCTATATTCGCGTATTAGCTCCGAACTATGCCGAGAGCACGGAGCACGTCCAACGGGAGCACCTTCTCCTGCAGAGCTCCGTTTTGCTCTGCAAGCTGGCTTTCCCTTAATGAGACTGATTGAATTGGGGAAAGCCAGCTTGCAGAAGCACGCTGGCTTTTTTTTTTTTCTTTGGGTGGTTGCGTTAATTTGGAAGAAAAAATAATATTCTCTTTTGCGGACGGAGCGGGGAGAGGGAGCACGGAGCAACCTCTCTCCGCAAAAGATAAATTTTCTTTTCATCCAAGCGTCAACGCGGCCGCCCGAAAAAAAAAAAAAAAAAAAAAGCCAGCGTGTTTTGCAAGCTGGCTTTCCCCCAATGCAGTCACTCTCGTTGGGGGAAAGCCAGCTTGCAGAGCAAAACGGCGCTCTTGGCAGTTCGATATATCGGTAGCGGCTGCTATTCTTGTTCGATGCAACCATAGTTTTTGCCATATATTATCACTGTAACATTACTGTGCACACAAATTGTTCGGTATAAGGAATAATTCGATGTAAACGGGTTCAATATAGTCGGGTTTGACTGTATTTAGAAAGGTCGAATAATTCGATATTGTTGAATACTTAAATTCGATTCGAAGCAAATGCTGAATAGAACAGAATTCGATTGGCTATTCGTAATAACCGAATATTCGCCCATCCCTAGCCATAGTTCTACTCTAACAAAACTGTTTTCCCCAGTAATTTGCTGGAACTACCTATTACTAAAAAAAATTTCCACACACAAAGAAAATGAGTACAGTATGGCACTTTCGCTCCTCAAACAACTTGAAACCCAATGTTTTCTTCAGGGCCGACTCCCTGACACACAGTAAACCCTCGTTATAATGAAGTAGATTTTTCCGAATTATTGCTTTTATCAAAGTTCAGCATGGTCCTAACCAAAATGCACGTATTTCGAACCGGATTACTCGAAGTGTATCGGCGGCCGACCACAGTTATTACGGAGGCAGAGGTGTCGAAAGCATGGAAGCCTAGACGGAGGCGCACGGAGACCCTTGCTTTCCTCCCCCTTCTCCGCCGAGGCAAATGGCAAACAAGAAAACGAAGCAAACGGGTGACGGAGGGTAGATTGCCCAGAGTGCCACTTCCGATGCCAATGCGCTGACGAGGTCAAGGAGCAGTGGGAGCAGCATGTTCCGATGCTACTTACTACGCCCGTGGCCAACGCTGCCAGACTCCTGTCGGGATCGGGTCAAGGAGCCCCTGACACGCATGCCTCGCAGGCGCACCTGCGGTGTACACGTGTGTTGTATGGCAGTGTGCGAGTGTTCACTGAAAGTCGCATAGATCTGCAAGGTTCAGGAAAGTGGCCGACCCAAGTCCGAAATCACCAAAGAATTCGACATTCCGGCATCGGCTGTTCGACGCTGTCCACCATTTTAAAGAACAAGCGAGACCTACTGGACGGGTTTGAGAAGAGTTTTTCATGCAAGAGAGCGCGCCTACGACCCGAAAATGTAAGATAGCCAACTGCTTTGCGCACGTCGGATTTTCTCCCGTGAGCATGCTTGCCAAGCCGGCGCTTGATTCCCGGTGCTGCAACGATCTCTACGGGAGTGTGTGCAAACATGGTTGGTGAAGCCATTGGAGATAAGTTTGATTTATTTGTATTTGTTGGTGTGGACGTTTTGAATGTTTCTGCCACGGATGCTGCGATCGTAAACCTTGCGTGCGGCCAAGGTAAATGCGAAGGGATGTCGGAGAGGCACCTTGGGAAACGTTGACGACTGCGGAGACTCAAAACATCCTGTGGCATGCTCTGAAACAAAGTGGAATGCAGTGGAAGTGACAGTGTTCTCGCAATGCCTGGAGCAGTTCGAGGAGAACCGACGCCCGAATGAAATTATCGGCAAACTCCACTCCATTATTTTTTTACTCGGTAAAGCTGTCGCGAGTTGTCCATAACCAAGGTTTGTCTGAATAAGTATACGGTCGGAGTGTTCTGGAGTGTTTCCGTCCACCTTCAAGGCTGCTGTTGCTACTTCTTCGGCTCTCTTTTATAGAATTGCCACTTTTATCAAATTTTTTTGCCATCTCGTTAACTTCGTTATAACAAGAGATTGTTTTTTTTGCTACTCCTATACCTGCATGGTAGGAGTTTCATTGGAACCTCAGCTCCTTCATAAGCAGATACTATATGTGCACAGGAAAGTGCAATAACAAAACATTAAACATTCCTGGAGAGTCGCAGCTCCCATTATACTCGTTTTCACCTCAAGAACCGTACTAAAAAATGTCCGGCTTCTCGCGGAACATTACTACTTTTCCCCTTTACATGGAGAATTAAGATAGGTGTAAATGCATTTTAGATCGTTTCAAACGCCAAAAGTATTGCTTCTTCCCCTGACAACCAAATATTGCAAGAACTACATCGCGTGGCATATGAAGAATGCGCAAAACTTCCTTTTTCTTGAGGTGAAAACGGGTATAGTTGCACTATTGTGGATTGGTGACATCTTGAATTCTATCTAGGGCTACCAGTTTCCAACTACTTCTGCCTTCTGCAGCTTTTTGGGAGAGCAAGTTATCTGGTCAGTGAAATGCAGTACAGTGATGTCTGATTAAGGAGACATCCGTTCCCCCCAAAATATTGACCATAATGCGAGTTTTCTGTAATAATGAGACAAAAATGCACATATTTACCCAGTTTGTCCCCGAAAATGGTGTCCATATAGCAGTGTATCCATATTAATGTGGTCCACGTTAAAGAGTCACGACTGCTCTGCAAGACGAGATCACTAGCGGCACCAGTCTAGTATCTGTGTTGCCACGCATCGCGGTGTGCAACTCTCCGCGATTCCATTTATATTTAAACCGTATTGACCATTCAAGCTCGTCTAGGCTTGCCCGTTTCCGACTGCCAAACCTTGCCCCATCTTTTTCCCGTTAGAGGGGAGCCAACTGTCATTTATAGCCTTTGCAGCACAAATCTAATGAGACGCCTCGCCTTCCCTCCGACTGTATGGTTTTTTAATGTGCATTTCTTTCCTCCCCAACCCCCAAGAAAACTCTGCTCTGTTACACAAAACGAATGTGCAGGAGAGTGATAAGTGGATAATTTGAGAAGACTGCATAAAACTGAAAGTTCACCAAGCGGATTCAAACCCAGAACCCCAAGCTTGAGAGTCTTGACACTCGGCTGTTGCACCAACGGGGAGGCTCGAGCTATGCTATAGTTGCCGACAAGATGAGAACTGTGAGGCGTCTCTTTCAGACGCCCAGCTTCGAACACTCGTCGCCTTTCATTATGGCTTGGCTGCGCTTTCATGCCAGACACTCGCAAGATGTCAAAGAGGGAGTTTTAGAATAGAGGGTGCTTATGCTTTGGGTCCCCCAAGCTGTTCGGATGGCCCAGTGCATGGGGGCCCCTATTCTAAAACTCCTGTTGGAGGTAGAAAGTTCAGACAGGAGGCGGGGCAACTGAAAGCCCTCCCTGCCGTTGGCGCTCACGCACGTTAACAATCCCCACGAGCACTTTATTATGAATTTAGCAAAATCCAGACAGACAGAGGGCGACTATCGGTCAGGCTGGGTGAATGGAGCAACCCAGGAGTCCTTTTCCGGCCCACTGCGTCGGGGTTAGAACCATGGGGACGCTGGAAGCACCGCGGAACGCAACGACGTAGATGGGTTTGCCTACGCTGTGCCGAACCAACTCGCTATTTCGTCGACACCATGGAAGTTGTCGGCGTTGACGGAGCCGAACTTCAGGAGTCCGTCCCCGTTCAGGCCCGGCGACGTCAGCAGGAGAGACCGATCTCCACGTCTTTGACGACGGCAAACGTCCTTGTGGGCATGACGACGTCAACTGCTGCATCATTCGGGGTCCCTCATGAGCCGGCGACGAAGGACTGCCTCCGTTCCGGGGAAGGTTGGCGTGAAACGCGTGAAGAGCATGTTCGATGTCCTTCATCAGGGTTTTGTGATCGTTGAGCAGGCAGATGATTCGGTGTCGCGCGTGTCGCACTTTATAGACGTCTATGTCCGAGCGTGGAAAGCCTTCGTTGTCGATCAGCGGTTCGTTCATGCCGACGCCGTTTGCGTCTAGGATGGCCTTCTGCGAAGCGATGTCAGCTTCGATTTCAAGCTTCCGCTTCGTAAGATGCGACAGCTGCAGCTTGTAACGCTGCATGATTCTGTTTAAGGTGTCAAAGATTCGGAATTTAGAGCGAAAATGACGATTACCTGTACCGTCCCGCCGTGCGTCGTCATTCATGTGTGCAGGTTGCCATTGCTTGGCGTCGATGGCGACTGAGTTGACTGAATGACTGACTTGACTGATTTAAGCTTTGGCTAAAAAGACAGACACACACACAAATTTCTTTTAAGTTTTGTTAAGCGATTTAGTATGGTGTCCGAAGACTACCCAATCAAAATACGCAACTGTTTGAAACCGAAACTGGACTGGGGAAGAAGCAACATAGAGGGGAGAATGTTACCAAAAATCGAAGTGGCTGTGCAACTTTTTTTTTTCCCCACTTAAAGTACACATGCAAAGAAAAAAACATTTTTTTTAAACAGCCGGGTTGGGAAAAGGAAGTCATAAAACGAATTTGAACGAAAAAATAATTTTTTAGAGCTATATTTACGGCGCTGTACGAATTTGGTAGTTGGCGCCCATGGGCGCCTGCAACAGAGTGGCCCATATTTATCACGTGACCATAGAGTTATTACAATAAACGCTAGAGGCTCAGCTGGCGCTAGTGTGCTGTTGCATTTTGAAGCAGACAGCAAGCAGTCTAAATTTGACTTCCGGTAATGTATTCCTATGGTAAAAAGCGAGTGCATTTTCTCTCTGCGCTCGATTATAAGAGCAAATATCACGAATAATTTGTACGTACTAGGCACATTGGAACATTTCTCAGTCACGCAGACGAAATAAATGGTCAGTTACGGCGTTTTTCTTTCAAATTCATCGCATTAAAAACGGTGCTAAAACGGCTTCGTACGTGTATTTTTGTGCACTGTCGGACACTGTTAGCGCGAACACGGCGTCGACGCTTTCCAACATGGGGGATATACGTGCCAAACGAACGAAGGACATGTAGAAAACCGAGAGAGGCGGCAAGAACTACGCAGTAACACTGGATAAGTAACTCCTTGTGCTTGCAGACGATCAAAATTAATTGAAAGTCACGTAATATAGTCAGATTTGCAATAAATAAGTACTGCGAAGATGCTTGTTCTGGGTTCAAATGGTTCAAAGCATCACCCGCACGCTCCAAATCTTTGCAAATAAGGGGAGCCAGAGAGCAGGTGCCCGATAAAAACTGCCCGACATGGGAAATAATAAAAAGACATACCTTTCGTAGCTCACGTTCTTTATTTTTTGCGTTCGAATGTTTCTTTAACCGATCGCAAAGATGCGCACGACGGAGTCATTTTCATCCAATGACAGGACGGGCATACTAGCAATATATAAGCACCACCGAAATGCTAGCAAACCTTGAACACACTCTACATTCCTTTCGATCGTTAGTTTGCTTAGAACCGTCGCTCGTTTTCACATACCTTCCTTGAAACAGGGGTTTGGGCCTGAAATAGAGCGAAGTTTAACATCGCTCGGTGGTAAAGAAAAATGCTGTAACTAAAGCAATTACACTTTCACAATACCAATAAAGGTACATACTATCCGTCACAACCGATATGACAAAAGTTATTCATGTTATTTTCCGGCGAAGAGACAAAATTCACGCGCGTTTTCCCATAGGAATACACAGGGAGGCTGGAAATGTAGACTGCATGCTGTCTGCTTCAATTTGCAACCGGAAGTCCCGTAGACACTAGCGCCAGCTGAGCCTCTAGCGTTTATTGTAATAACTCTATGCACGGACTGGCCCTATTTGTCACGTGGTACTTGCGTCTCTTTCGAAGCTTCCTACGGTCTCGAAAAGTTACTTATTCATCTTCGTTCGCAGTGCGGCAAGAAACAAAGATTAATAAATAACTTTTAGAGCCCAAATGAAGCTTTTGAAAAAGCGCAAGCAGACGTGATAGACCTGTGCGCCGGTCAGATGACGGCGGCGGCGCCCGAAGCACATGAACTTGTCCGGCGGCAGCAGCGAGGAGAAACTAGTGGTGCAAAACCATCGATAGTACTATCGATAGTATCGATAGTCTCCAGAAATCTGACTATCGATAGTAAAAAACTATCGATAGTACTATCGATACTCGACTATCGAAAAACAATGTATAGTACTATCGATAGTCGACTATCTAAAAACTACAAAAACTATCGATAGTACTATCGATAGTCGACCGTCGAAAAACTATCGAAAGTACTATCAATAGTTGACTATTGAAACACTATCGATAGTACTATCGATAGTCAACTATCGAAACACTATTGATAGTACTATCAATAGTGGACTATCGAAAAACTATCAATAGTCGACTATCGTAAACCCATCGATAGTACTGTTGACGGTTTTCTATCGATAGTTTTGCGACAAGTTTGCGTAGCTCCCTCTTTTCTTTTTCTCGCTTTATTTTTTTCAAATGGGATACCCAACTAGCCCAAGCACTTACCATCCCAACTTTGGTTCAGCTTTCAGTGATGCCGAAGACGGGGGTTTGGGCGAAGAGAGAAGGAAGGTAGGCGCGAGCGGCGGTGCGGCAACTGTGTTCGCTCTAGTGGTGGAAAACTATCGACAGTACTATCGATACTATCGATAGTCGCCAGAAATCTGACTACCGATACTAATAAAAACTATCGATAATGTCGCAGAACTATCAATTGTTGACTCATCCAAAAACTATCGATAGTACTATCGATTCGATAGTCGACTATTGATAGTACCTATCGATAGTCTACTATACGTAAAACCATCGATAGTCGACTATCGAAACGCTTATCGATAGTACTATCGATACGTCTACTATCGAAAAACTATCGATAGTCGACTATCGAAACGCTATCGATAGTACTATCGATAGTCGATTATCGAAAAACTATCGATAGTACTATCGATAGTTGACTATCGATAAGTTCTGCAACACTATCGATAGTTTGGAAAAACTATCGATAGTATCGATAGTCGATTTATCGATAGTTTTGCATCACTAGAAGAAACGCGTTGAAGCGGCGGCGCACAACGCTCCAAGCGTGCGGCGGCGGCGGACGTACAGGTCTACCACGTGACCAGCGGCGGTCCCGCGGGCGACAACTACAAATCTCGTTTCGCGCCGTAAATATAGCTCTAAAAATTTTCTTTCTTCTTTGTAAATCTGTTTTATAACATACTTTTTCCATCTAGGCTGTTTAAAAAAAAATGTTTTTTTTCCTTTGCATGTGTTTTTTAACGTGTTTGCAGATTTTTAGAAGCCACACACACAAAAAAACACGAATGGGTATCATATGTTTGACTATTTTAGTATTGAGGTAAGCCTGATTACCCATGACTTTTGACTTTGGTTACATTTAGGGTGTGTATTTTCCGGTTTTAACCGAAAAACACCGGATAAACATTGGTCGGTGACGAAAATACAAAATCGGTTAAAACCGAAAAACACCGGTGGGTTGGATGTTTTCACCCTGAGTTAAAGGGGCATGTAACGATTTTATGATTAAAAGAATTTGCATCTTGTCATTTTTACGTTGTTCATCGTGTCCCAGAGATTACAGAAAACATCTCCTTCATTAAAAAATGTCGCGATTAAGCTGCATAATCGCAAAGCAAAAGTCGAGCTTTTTCCCCCACCTGCAGCCCCAAGCGGCAGCCGAAGGAACTACGGCGAAAAGATTACGTGACCTCGCTCGGCTCTAAGCTGCAGCATAACGCCCGCTAATGTGAGCGGAGAGAGGGAGAGGAAGCGTCCTCCGAGATAGCACACGGGAAGCTACACGGCACTCCGAATGACGTCACTGGGAGTGCGACCAGGTGTGACCCTGAAGACTGGGAGTGAGTTGAGGGGTGCCCGAAATGCCAATATTTATCTTTTTTTTACGCAACAACTAGGACACGCAGGCGAAATCGGCTTTCTGTTCTTTACTTCAAAAGTGTCAGAGGGCAACTTCCACAAATCTTTGACCGAAGTCCGGAAATCGTTGCACCCCCTTTAAAACCGAAAACACCGGTCGCTGCATGCTTCCGACCTAGCGAAACCCTTTCCCCGTAGAGGTTCGTCAAACGTGTTGTCCTCGTGGATCCTGCATTCTTCCAGTGTCTCATACATGGCTTGCACGTGGCGTCAGTCCGCCCTCCCTTTCTGGGGGTCAAAAGCGTCTAGTTAACGAGTGGAAGCTAAGCTCTCACACGCCTTTCCACCATCGTGTCTCCTCATGGCCCCCTTTTGTGGAAAAATTAATGCAGTGGAGGGTACACTCTCACGTGCCCTTTCCCCATTGTAACTGGGCCAAGTGATGTCGGTGCAAGCCATGTATTCATAGATTGCTGTGGTTTCTGGAAGACACTGCCAACATCCGTGTCGTACAGGGCTACGGACCTTTGAGAACTGAGATGCGTTCACTGTTATCTGTTTAGTTTCTACGGGCTTTTGGGGAAATGGAAAAAGGGTTTTGTAGGTGTAAAGTTTTTTAGCTGTGTATATAAAAGGACCGTTCTGTTAAAAAAAATTTGCAGGCGTGTTTGAGAAGGCGCGTCTGTCCCGCGTCTGCGGGTTTTCTCAACGTGAGACTTGCTTCCCTTCGTCGAACACTTCAAGTATCGTTGTCACGTGGAGTAGAAGGCCACTAGGACGGGACGTTAAGCGAAAGCTCCGGATAACTACGCTGCGAATTTCATGGATGAATCAGCTGCTCTGGTTCCGCGAGCAAACTCTTTAATCCGTGCATAAAAGTGGAGCTGCCAGAGGGATTTGTGCCTCATGAAAGTATCTATCGGCTGGTCCTTCGAGACGAGCGCAAGCTGAGTGACCTAGAATCAGAGTTTCTTTGTTACCGCCAGTATGCTGTGACTAGCACCGTTGATCCAGTGTAATTTTGGAATCTTCATTTACCTGACTGGCCACTACTGTCCCAAGCCTTGCTGTACATTTTGGGATTTCCTGTGTCCAACGCAAATGTGGAGCGTGCGTTTTCAAAATTGCGGGTTGTGAACCGCAAGGAACGTGTTGCCATGACGGATGCAAGCCTCTTGAAGTATGCTTTGCATCTGATAATAACCAAGTCTGAGAAATAGATGCTTCCTCGAGAAGAAGTGTATGAAATATGTGAATAAAATTGGAACTCTCTGTCTGTGATCAATCGCATTTTTTTTACCACCGAGAATCACAGATTTTAGCCTTGTCGTGAGACGTTCCACCGAAATACACCGGTGTTTTGAAAATAAATAAGCACCGAAAAAACATCCGCCGATTTTTCTCACAAATAAACATCGGAAGAGTACACACCCTAGTTATATTTGGTGGTTGTGTCCACTGGTTGTCTCAACCATAGAAAACGACACGTGACCACGGAGAAGAGACTGAGCTGGTTTTCGGGTACGCAAATTGTGTTCGGGGTAGTTGGGCTCTCATATGTCATGTACAAATGAAAACCTTGGCCACCATAAATACCCTGTCAATGTTTCTTTAAAACCACTCCACAAAGAGAAACAATAAATAAAAAATGAAGTGCTAAAATTGTTGTTTTTTTTAAAACCAAAAAAGCTAAGTTAATCTTTTTTTTTTTTGTATTGCTTGCACAGGAAGCAGAGGTACAATGCGCTTTCTAAAGGCGGTGTGAGCGGTCTTGTTTGGTGGGTAACGTGGGATCGGAGGGGACACAGAAAATCGACCTTTTGGAGCGTTGCGGAGGCTGGGCGGCAGCATGCTGGAGACATGTTTTTCCATTTTCCGTATCCCAAGATGGCCGTCCTATGGCCACACTTGAGCTGCAGCGACTGAGCCGGGATACACGATCCAGCAAATTGTTACAGATACTAGATAGATCATAACTTGTCAGTGGTTTGAAAACCAAAACTTCACTGAAAAGCCCGGGCTTTTTAGCAAATTCTGGTTTTCCCAAGCCGTCTAATTTCAGAAATTGAGAAGACGTAAAACTTAACTAAAATGAATCATATATGGAGTACTTACAGGCCGCTTTGAAAGTCACAGCCAAATATTAGACGGTCGGAACCACTGCACAATAGTGGAACTGACATCGTGGAACGTGCAAGTCATTTCATGAGAGCCAACGTCTGAGCATGGCTAACACTATGAACCGACGAGCCAAACAAACAGCGTCGAAAGTATAACATCACTGCGCTCGAAACTTATTTCTGTGGGTGTGTTTTAGCCTTCTAATCCAACCAAACACATAAAGTGTGCTGTGATGTTGCAGTTTTAGTCCACCATTGTGCAGGTATTTTACAGCTGCCAATGGAGGACAGTCTTTCGGAAAGGGTCTATTACCACTACCATTGACCTCGTAGAATCCATTTTGGTTTGGTGAAACTCAGCGACTGCGGGGCAAGTACCGAAGTTTACTCGAGTCCCACTTATTCCCTTCCCCCTTCCAGGGAGTCGGAGCAACCACACGCTAGGCTATCGTTACAAAACGTGTCTTTTCCCGGGAGACAAGGGGGAAGTTCGCAGGTGCACTGCCAAAAGCCCGAAAGGAGGTAACGCAGCCACTGCAAGAAGTATGGGACTACGCCAGCTTACGATTGGCGTCCGAATGCCTTCTTCCGATGCCTCCGCTCCCTTTGCACAACGAGCAGACAACGACTTTGCTTTGTTTCATTTAAAGGAGACTGTGGGCAGAGACAGGCAGCTAGCCTTAGCATCTACGCACCATCCTTCTGATCAAGAATTGGCACTCCAACATTGCCGCATCCTCCGCACAAAAAGCAACCTCGCTCGCTGCGCAGGCACGCTGAACTCGCAGTCATTACAAACAAAGCAATAGTAGAAGCAAGACTAGGACATACTAATTTATTTTAACGCTCTTCGGCAGAACTCTTCTCTACAAGGTCCACTTTTGCCATCACTAGGTCGGGCACGGGTACCGTGGGTTCGCCGCAGTTGCTAGTCCTCCTTGTCCTCTCGGGCGTGCTTCTTCCTTACGTGCCTTCTCAGGTTGGACGGCCCCAGGAACCCTTTCTCACAGAACAGGCACGCGTGGGGGTACTCCTTCAGATGCACCGCCAGCAGATGCTTTCTGACGTGACCCGAGTCGCCTGACCGGTACTCGCACATGTGGCACGAGTACGCCTTGTCGCCGGAGTGGATGCGCGTGTGGCGGACCAGGTCGCCCTGCTGGGCGAACCTCTTGCCGCACACCGCGCACACGTGGGGACACTCCCCGGTGTGCGTCCTCTCGTGCCTCTTCAGGGCCGCTGACTGGGCGAATTTCTGGCCACAAGTGGTGCACTTGTACGGTCGCTCCCCCGTGTGGACGCTCCGGTGCCTGCTCAGGTGGCTCCGCTCCGCGAAGGCCTTGCCGCAGACACCGCAGGCGAAGGGCGCTTCTCCCGTGTGGGTTCGCTCGTGCTTCACCACGTCCGCCTGCTTGACGCTGGAATAGGGGCAGTAACAGCACTGGTGGGGGCCCTCTGCACTGCGGTGCATCGTCCTCCGGTGGTTCTCCGCGTACTCATGGGAGGAGAAGAGGCTGTCGCAGCGTCCACACGGGAAGGTCGCTTCCACCCAGGACGACAGCGTCCCATTTAAGTCTGCATACAGAAAAGAAAAAGAGTGATGTTGAGACGGCACACACACTTAGCTGGGATTGCACATCTGTAGCCTCCAACTAGTTTGTTGTAAGATCAGAGAAGTCCCTTCCACAATACTCTCCACGACTGCTGGTTTCCTCAATTCCAGCATTTGATCCGCTCAACTAAAAAGGATGGAGGGCTTCTTGGGAAGAGCTTGTCCCGCTACTCTTGACCTCTACAGACCATAGGTCTGTTTCTTTAATGGCCAAAGATTGGTTATTCTACAGAATACTATATGCACGAGAATCTACTAAATCGTTGGTTATGCTTAAAAAAAAAAAAGTGAACGAATGCACAAAGTGCGTTGCGATCGACAGCAGTAGCTGCTGCATTGTGGAAAGGTAAGTTGAAAGAGATTTGCCTTTGGCACAATGATTGTAATGGGTTCTTTGCTTTCAAGGGGATTGATGTAGGAGACATGTGTGAGAAGATTTGTGGTTTGGTGGAATGATTGTGTTAGATGCTGCATGTGTTGGAGATGGACACAGAGAGACCTCGTGGGTATTTCGCAACGGCGGCTGCCGGAGGGGTTGGGGGGGGGGGAGGGGGAGGCAAGGGAGAGCATTCTCCCTGTGATCACATGTGTTTCGAAATAGTGGCGGCCTACAGGGGCGAAGGGAGAGGAAGGGACCGAAGAGAGAGAGCCGTGGCCGTGCGTGAGAAACGACAGGGAGAGGAAGAGCAGTAGAGTAGGGTGTGGTTTGCTGTAGAGTTGGGTTTTGTCTACGTACATAAGCATCTTTTCCCAGGAAGGGGCACTAACACCTGTTGTGAAAACTGCGAGGAGAATTTGTATAGACGGCTTGCATTGACGTCGCACCGGCTACTGTGGCGGTGGCCTTGCTGCCGAGTGAACACCTCCAAAAGCAGCATTTCTGACCACTGAATTTGTCCATCTTCTAAACAAAGAGGAACAACCACTAGCCTAGTGCGACGACATCATGTGCAAGTCATGTATAGGAGATTCTAGTATAAAAATGATAATAAATATCTCATTCAAAACTAGTATTCAGAGAATGCACATTGTATAAAAAGGAGCTAATAAATATAGGTTACGAAATAAAAACTAGAATTCTGAGAATAATGCACATGGTACAAAAAGAAGCAATTAAACATACAAATAAAAACTAGTATTCAGAGAATATATAATCCTGTTCAAGTAACATACTTTTTTATGAGCCTGCTACATAAGTATCAATATTGTGCATGCCAATGTTTCTCTCTTTGGCATTGGATATTTTTCTTTCTCAATTGTCCGTTGACGTTCAGATACTCTCAATCCCGGAAAAGATGTTTACCATGTCTCGTAAGAGGCAAACAGATTTCACCCGATAAGGCCCAACCACCTTCACATGTTGCTCAGTAGTAAACAAAATAGCGTAATAAAAACGCAACACAAAAGGAAAAACAAACAGAAATCTAAACAATCAATATATCACATTACCACACAGCCAAAAAAAATCATATATAAAAGTGAATTCACTGAATCACATTAATAGCAAATTACAGGTCGAGAGAAGCTTAGATTAAAAACCAAGATACACGCGGCAACAACAGATTAGATAAAACTCAACACAAACTTTCATCGCAGTTAACACAATTAAACAAATGACGCACTGTCACCTCCTTGGTCAACAAAGACAAAGGGTGCCGAGATTCTGCCAGACCTCCTTTTTTCATCTCGCATCCTAATCCTCATGACAACGATCTTGCATGGAAGTAGCAATGGAACTTTCCCACATTAAGACCACAATAGGGGCAAAAGCTTAAGTGAAATTGGCATCTGGAAGGCAAATTGCACTACCTTCCCTCCATCCTGCAACTCAGACGAGTCACAAAGAAGGCAAGAGAGGTAGCGCGAACGTACGAGGAGGGGCTGTGCACATGCAGAACACTTCTTGACAAAGGTCCATTACGGAAACCACAGTCTTGTTTACTCTTTCTACTCGTCCGTTGGTCTGTGGGTAGCAGGGCTCTTGCCAAGCGTTTCCTTCGGGTTAACAACACACGGCCCTTTCTCGTCATTTCAAGCGAGCCGAGTCTCTCCTCATCGGCCGTCCGTCTGAAGGGTCTCTCAATGGTTCTGCAACGAGGGAAAGATGCGGTCGTTTTACACATTAGGCTCTTCTTTAAAATTCATCTTTCCTAGGACAATACGACCCAGTTTGGCCATGCTAGTGACAAAACAGTACACGGTGCTCATTCACCAGCTTCTACCGTTGCTTTCCATGAAAAACTCTATGCTTTGCGACCTGCTCGACCGCGAGCGGTTATACGCACGTTTAAATTCTACAGCATTGCGAGATGGGTCATGAGGCCCTCCCGTCAGCAGACGGCAGGGTAGTCCAACCACCTTCTGTCCTTGCGTGTCGCAGGGTCGCACTGCTGACTCGTGCCTGTGCCGGGTTCTCACCTGCATGCAACACCCTCACTCCGTGGCTCGCATTTTGCTGAAAAACTTCAGTTAGAAACACCTCTAAGAGAGATTGTTTATGGGGTGAATTTCATGCGAAAAGCGCTATGCTCCAGCATGAAGAGAAAAGCATTACACGCTGGCCAAGGCAACATAAAGCATGGCCGTAGCAGGCAATGCATAAGCATCCAAAGAGAAGATGCATTTTTAGCAGAGATCTACCAAGCGTCTCAATGGGAATCAAGCCCCAGGCCAAGGTGGAAAAAGAGGGAGTCGTCCAAACGGCGCCGACCATGGAACAAGTGCATCAAATGTCCACTGGCCTTTCTGACAAACACCGCGAGGTGCGCAACACGACTAGGGGTCTGGAGAACCGTCCTTATTTGCGCAAACGTTCTCCGGGTCGTGCGGCACATGATTGCGCACGTGCGAGGCCCCTACACCAACAATGCTCGTGTCAAGAGCAGTTCGAAGCCCGAGCGAAATTTCGGCCCCTTTCCTAACCTTGTTCAGAAACCCTCTCTTCTTGTACCGTGCCCCAGACGCGTATTAAGAAAAGCTTGCGGAGGAAGTCGACGGGCCAATTTCGCCCCTCCAATTGGCGCATTTTCGTAGATGTCGCATTGCCTGGTTTACGGGAAAAAAAGAGAGCGGGGGGTGGGGGAGTGTTTAGGTAAATACGCCTCGGCGGTTCATGCAGGCTCCCAGATTTGCTTACAGGTGAATCACTGAAGCGTGTTTACCCAAGCCTTGTACCCCCCTGTAAACCAGGCGATGCGACGTCCACGAAAATGCACCGTTGACTCACTCCACAAGCTTTTCCGAATGCGCTCCTTGGATCTTTGCTTGGCGCCACAAGGAAGAGGTGAAAGAGAGCGGTGGCAATCATGTCAGACGACGTTTCATCGACAAATCGTTTCAGCCACATGCGACGTTTCCCCAGCAGTTTGTTTCATCGAAAGGCTTGCCACATTCTTTGACAGACCTTGCAGTGTTTTGTCAAACACAATCCTGATGCTTTCGCAACAAACTTTTTCTGTCTCGCATGGTTTAGCGGGGGAGGGAGCCTAAGACCTGGGTAAAAAAAAATTGCAGACGACCACACAAGGTGTGCTGCAATTGGTTGGTACATCATGGAAAGGCATATGGAAGGAGATTTGCCTTTATTCAGTGTGCTGTGCAGTGTTTGCAATAGAGTTCTTTGCTTTCAGTGGAATTGATGTAGGAGACGTGTGTGAGGAGATGTGTGCTTTGGTAGAACAATGGTGAGAGACGTTGCATGCGTTGGAGAGACACAAAGATGTGCTCTTTATTTTTGGTGAAGCACCTCTTTCAGAACGGGGGTGCCTGTAGACCGCACCTGCGGTGGAAGAGGTGAAAATATTAGTGTGAGCTGTCAAGTCAGAGGCGCGGAGTGCCTCTACAGAACAGTTTTGACATAGTTTTGCTGGCGGCAGTGGGGAGGCAAAGGAGCGTGTCCGCACAGCGCGACCACAAGGGTATTTCGCAATGGCAACTGCTGGAGGGGTGGGGCACCTCCCCCTCACAACCCCTCCAAGGAGAGCATTCTCCTTGCAATCCAATGGGTTTTCTCAGAACAGTGACAGCCTAGAGGGGGGAAAGAGGGGTGGGGGGAGCAAGTGAGAAAGAGCTTTGCTGTGTGTGAGGAACGACGGGGAGAGGTAGAGCAGTGGGGTTTATGTGCTTGTATCCGAGCACTTTTTGCTGGGAAGGGGAACTAACAGCTACTGCTGTAAAAATATGTTTTCGACGAAACATTGCAGGGGCATGTGTCCACGAAACAAGCTTCCAAGAAAAGTAGTGTTGACGAAACGTGTTTCAACGAAATGATGGGGACCCGAAAGAGAACACACGCAGCAGGACCAAGTATGACTCGTGGGAAATGCAGGCACCCCACCAGGGTGTAAGATATACAGGTGGGGAAACGGCCCATAGAAGCCTACCGCAGCGCCGTGACCGGATTAGGGTACTGCCTGCTTGCGGGTACCCCGCAAGCAGACGAGTACACTTCAGCAAGAGGAAAAAGTTTGGAATCGGATTTGTATGGAACTTTATGGGCGAGTGCGCAAAATAAACTGAGAGCACAAAAGTCCTCCATTGAAAATCCACGAGAAACCATCTCCGTCAGTTTAGCCCGTTGCCACCAGTTGCCCACCCGGAGTGAGAGTTCGTGGTGCTCCACATAGATGGCGCCACAAGAAAAAAAGAAAACCGAGGGGACACAATTTGGTCGCTCATTTGGCTCTCGTTTTGCCACCTGTCTATCTTACACCCTGCACCCCACATGCGCACGACGTCACGTGACGGAGCGTAACGCATCAATGTAATGTTGGCATCAACAGATAGTCACTGTGTTCGACTTACTTACACCTCCTGCCAGGCACCTATCCGAGGGGGGGGGGGGGCGGGCCCCCCTCCCCGAAATCTTCCATTTTGCTGAGGCCTTCTCTCCCCCTCCCCCTCGTACAGCATTTTGTCATGGGCGGCGGCCCCCCCCCCCGAAAAAAAAATCCTGGCTACGTGCCTGCCCCCTGCATTGGTGCAGAGAAGTGTAGGGCGGTGTACTTTCGGTCATATCTAAATACACATACCGGAAGTAGACTGCCCTACACTTTTTTCTACACTGGTGCGGGTGCAAGTAAATCGAACGCAGCTCTTGCGGCGGGCGTATGACGTCACGACTTCGCACAGCAGCCAACGCATCGATCCAAGCTCGCAATCAAGATCACCCAGAGCTCAAGGCGCTACACGCAGCCAACGCAGCGTCCAAAGAAGCAGAACTCGTGGAAACTTCTCATTAAAAAATACTCCTTACACACTCTATTTTTGAATAAATTTGAATTTGGTCTCGACCTTTCTGGATAAACTCGGAGAGCACATGACCGTGTGTGCAAGGCAAGCAAACCACCCAAAGCACTTTGTAACAAAGCATAGGTGGCATTGGCATAACAAAACACAGGCGCAATGCACGCTGTGCTCCCCGGGATTTTCAAAGTGCCCACGCCTAGCGACCAAGTTACCCCAGTTACCCTTCGTCGTGAGTTCGACCAGCGCGGTGTACGCCTCGGGTTGCAAGTCCCGTCGCTTGCTTTCCCGCCATCTGAGCGCGCGGCCGAGATCTTTGACGACCGTTCGAGTTCCCACGGCTTTTTCGCTCGTTTTTCACAATTCAAATTTTACCACACCAACCACACTCTAATCACTCCTTCCGATTATAGACAATTCGGACATAGGATTATTTGATGAATTTTATGCTTGACCAACTTAGAGTCACTAAATAAAGCTACGCTTTCAGAGTACCGAAACTCCCAAACTACGCGTCTGAAGCGCGTCAGGCGCCGCCATCTTGGGTCCCCGCGCAGATGGAGGAGTGACTGTAGCTGAGCCAAGCCGAGCTGCAGCCGTCGCCTGCGCCAGCTGCCGTAGCCGCAGCTGTGGCAGCAAAACAAGGTCGTGTTGTTCGTATCTCGACGTAAGAAGGAAAAAGTGCGTGCTGAGCGACGGACTTCAGCGTGCACGCGCAGTAAATAGTAAAACAGCAGCAGGCAGCGGATCGCTGGACCCAAGATGGTGGCGTTAAAAAACACGATGATGATGATAGCGACTCACGTGACTGCCGCTGTCCAATGATGTCGCAGCGAACCAGAATATTGTTGAATAGAGCGACTGTGTTGTCGGCAAAGTGCCAAAGAAAAGGAATGCGGTACTCTGAAAGCGTAGCTTTATTTAGTGACTCTAGACCAACTGGCTTGACGGCTTGACGGCTCGACCGGCTCGACCTGGCTCGACTTTATGGACGTTGCGCCAGTCCTACCACTTACTTTGATGGCGTAGTGGCGCTAGTGGCCAGCCACCAAAATAACGAGCCATGATAACTAGCACTTTGCGAACAGCAAACCGGTAGAGACTTAATTTCCATGATTCGTAATTATTTGTTGCCAGGGAAAAGCATGCAATACAGGACTTGCGAACGCATACGTCCACGGCCTACAGCCACACCGGGACGAGTTCCCTAATGCTTCTAGCCGTTTTGTCTTCGAAGCTTCAAAAGCACATGTTATAATTTTGCTTATTATAGGCTCCTTGCACTGACGTCACATAGCACATCAAATGCACACTTTTGAACACCATATAAAAGGAGGAGAGGGAAGCTGCTTTTGTAAGAATTTTGAGTGACAGGTTAATCTTCTATAATCTTCTGGGAGGAGAATAGCGACGCCTGTGCAAATCCGGGGGCACAAAGAAGGATCCTGATAAGAGGGGGCTCCTTCTTCTCCTTTTCTCTGTAGGGCATCGGAAATGACAAGCGACTATCATCATCATCAACTACCCTTACCATATATGACTTCTGCAACTTACAACTCATAATGACGGACTGCATCATCTTGCTATGAGCGGCCTAAAACTTGACTAAGCAAGCAAGTATGGGCAGCTGATGGAGACGGTTCACCTTACACGGTGCGCAGCCGAGATGGAGTGATCATGTATACGACAAAGCTCCGCCCCCGCAGCTGCTCCTCGGTCCGGAGCACATGACTTCTTGGCCTTGGGTTCCTCGTTCGTTAAAATGCTTCTGGTTATTGTTAGTCGACAAAAACAACATACCCTTTGAGGTACTGCTTCTCACCTTTAATGCAGGAAGTCCTTGTTCGTAAAGTACCAGTCGATTTTCCAAAAGCCATAAAAAAGGCTAAGACTAGCATGGTTACAACCAGCAGACGCTGCCGGCGTTACAAAAATGGTGCAGCGATGCACTTTGATTGCGCAAATGAAGATACCAGAAGGAATGAGAGAAGACTGCCCTGCTCAGATGTCACTGCCTCCACTGCGCGGGGAGCAGACGACAGTCTTGCTCACAATTGGAGGCATCGAAAGAGCTCGGCGCTCTGAGGTGCCACAAGCAAGTACTGAGAAAGTCTGACTGAATTAGTGTCTCGAATCCCTGTTGTCAACTATCATGGGACAAAGGAATGTGTGTATGACTTCAGTCTTCAACAAAAGGAGGTCGGAGAAAGGACAATGACTGGAAAGAGACTTGCTCAAGAGGAAGGCTCGAAGTTGAGCGACTGAAAAGGCCAGACATGTTCGACTATTCTTACAGGAAGGTCACCCGCTTCTTGCGATAATTGTTTGAAAGGCATTCTTTGTTAGTACCTACAAACGAAAGCAAAAAGTAAAGAGATTACAAAGGTTCTCTCAGGATTATAGGGAAATATAAACACCAGTCGGGTTTTTACAATTGCAGATCCCCAAATTTGGTTCTTTCTTTTTGTTTAAATTCGAATCCGTAACGCATGCGAGTGTTCTTACCATTTTTGACAGATTTATCCGAAAACACAGAATCTTCGATAAAACCTCTAAAGAGACAGTGGCGGTACCAAGGGGGGGCGACGGGGGCAGCCGCCCCCCCAAACGAAGTCGACCCCCCCTCCCCCTTCTCGGAGGGCAATTTGACATGCGTGGACCCGCCGGTGCACAAGAAAAATGGGTCCGCCCCCCCAAAATGGAGTTCTGGATCCGCCCCTGTAAAGAGAACGCAAAGGGCTTAGGACTTGGGAGCATTTTGTCCATTATCATTTTGTCCTGAGCTTTTAAAAATATAGAATCTGGAAATTCCATTTTTTTGGCGGTAGAAATGGCTTGCCGGAAATCAAATGGACTTCCTAATGACGACAAAATAAACTGTCTACATCTTATTTTTAGAAAATGAAGATTTTTATTGAATATACGTTCCACTGCAATTTCATCACACCTTTATATCATCCTCGTCCACATCCCCCAATTCATCCAAGTCAAGGTCCTCCAACTCTTGAAAGAGTGACTCGTCCACTTTGACATCTTCCTCACCTGGAATATAAACAAAGCTACGTCTTAAAGAACAGGTTCGGCCAAAATTCCTAATTTGTGCGCTTAAGTCATTTTCCGCTTTGTTCTTCTGGTGACTTGCACACACACAAAAAAAAAACAAAAAAACAACTCGGACAGCGTATAAACACACGAAGGACACTAGCTTGATCATGCTGACAAAGACCAAGGAGCACTCAATGTGTAGTGCCAGGCACATGCCGTCTGTGTGACATCAGGCCATGCGACTCATGATGCCACATGATATGATGTCATGCGATTCTTTGCACATTGTCACATGACTCTGTGCACAATGTCATGAAACGGGTCTTCACGACGGTTCTTCACAACGGTTTTCTTGTAGGATTCGACTGATAAAACACATTCTGCATTCGGTCCTCATCATCCATACGCATTCTTCTCGCAAGACAAATCCACCGCTTCCTTTTGCCTCTCGAGTTACAAACGGAGCGACTTTCAAACTTGCACCAGGCAGCGACAAACTGCCGATGTGATGCCAGAGAAATTTCTTGTTCCCGTAACTTTGACAAGAATCTGCATTTCACAATCGTGTGGCATGGACTGGTGATGCTTAGTTATTGGAAAAAGAAAATGTGCCACACCTTCTTGCATAAACTGGAGGTCGGAGTCGATGAGATTTTTGTCCTTCTCAAACAGCTCACGGCCCGTCAGCTTCCGGATGTTGGTGTCGACCTTTTCGCGGCTTCTCATTTCGGTAATCTCCGCATCGAACTTGTCTTTCCAGGCCAGGAAGCATTCCACCGTAACCCTGGTTCCTTCGAATTTTACCTGCGTTCAAACAAACAAGACACGCATTTGCCATACATAGAACACAAACAAGTGAAGGTTACTACAAGCAGATAAGGGTGACCGTAATACTCGGGGCAGAAAACAGGACACTGGGGGGGGGGGGAGAGCAATGCAGAAAGAAGAGCTCTGCTTTTATACTAGTAGTCACACAGGGTAAAAACAATGTACAAATGCATATTGCTCCGGAGTCCTTCGCTGAAAAGACAAGTGCCCTTCTGCGCCGTTTATAGACACTGATTCAATGTTGCCAAACAAAGCGTGCCAAGTTCAGCAATACGCAAAATGTCTTCCCGCTCAAACGGCTATATGAAAATGAAAAAAAAAGAGAATAAAGTGGCAGGTGTAACGACAGGAAGAGCGAAATTGTGCTGCATGGGAGGTAACATTTTTTAAAAAAGGTTACGTCTGTACGAGTAAACATTGTTCCGGTTTTGTATGACTCACTTAGTATACTAATTTTGAAACTCCACGTCCCTGCAAAAACGGAATGCGAAGTTTTTTCGAGACACTATTGAAGGGACGGCAGAAATAAAGCTTTAAAATGGGACTGTCCCGGCGAAAGCTCTACACTCTACAAACAAAGTGAGGTTGATCTGTGTGCGCCTGAAGTAACCAACCCTTTCGGCCTCTTCGTCCTTTTCCTTCTGCTTCCGCTTTGCCTCTTCCTGCCTCAGCTTAACGTCGTCCCCATGCTGGTCGAGCCACTCCGAAGCTGCGGAAACCAGGGTGAAGATCATGGCCATTCCCAAGTTTTCCTCTACCTGAAATGCAAGGTATCTTTATTCCCGCTTTCTGTTCTAGACTTTTAAAATAATGTAAAAGGACAACTTCTCAAAATTTCGGGAAGGACATACTATAATATTACACCATGCTTGGCTATCACGCAATGGTTCGATTCCAGGGAGCGGAATCCTTTATTATTTATTCTTTCAACTTGACATTCTCGTAAGTTTGAGAACCTTGTCTCCTGATTGAGTTACGAATATTCTACGCGCCCAACATTCTATGCCGAATGTTCCAGAAACCCACGCTGGTACAAAAGATGTTCCACGTAACGGACCGGAGTCAGTCTCCCTCTTGCGCTCGATCATGCTACTTACTCTGCCAACCTTCGATGCTTGCGACACTACCTTTTTGTATTTTTGTTTTCGGCACAAGTTCGACAAATTAAACATTTAGTTTCTGTTCACTCGTCGCCTCATCATCTGTCATTCGTGACAATATGTCGCGTAATAACTCGAGTCTATGACTGACTCCCGAAGTACTTTTATAGAAATAAAATATTTAAACACACAGTTGTTGTTTATTAATGGCTGCCAAAGTAAGTGCCTCTTCAATAAGGTGATAAAGGGATCAAGAGTTGCCATCTGTCTCCTTGACTTTCTGAATATAACAGTTGATATTTCCTCAACAAGGGATTTTATTTGAAAAGGTCCAAACTACATGTTTGCTAATTATTAAACTTAGAAAGTGGTCATTCATATTGTTAGATTAAATCAACTGAAATATCCAGGCTGTTGACAAAACAGTACTAACTTGAAATTTTTTATGTTCAGTAATAATTCTTTCGACACAACACAATGCTTTGCGCATGGTATTTTTGGGCCTAGACTTTCATCCCGAATTCATTCTTTTTAGGTTCAATACCTCACAAATCGGAGAGTGCGATAAGACAGATTTCCGAAGAATATGCCCCATAAAATTTTCTAATTGGCAATAACTAAAATAATTTATTTCTAATTACCATCGAAGGAATGCCAACATGAGATAACTTTTTTAGGATGCTAAAATTACCAGAATTGTTTTGTTGCACTTTTTACCGTTTCTAGAATATTCAAACATACCTCCTGCCATGGTTTTTGATTGGACTATTGTGAAAAACATGAGGAGAAACGTTTTGGATATTAGCTATAACTTCCTGGAAAACTATAACAAGCAGGATTAATAATCTAACATTTGTGATTAGCACTGAAAACTGTAGTATATGTAAATATTTAATCTAAGTGGAGTGGGAAATTACAGAAACATTTGAAAGGGGAACTCAAGTGGATTATGAAATCATCTTTATATGGCATAAATACAAACTGCACACTAAGCATCCAAGAAAACCCTAAATCACAATCATGCATGACCGTTTCTCTGAATAAAAACATGACCAGACATGTTTTATTGTACTTTCAGTTACTTATTACAGCCCCTACTTCCCCGGTGGCCAAGGTGCGAAAACACCACCTTGCCAAACTTGTAGGAGTATGGTGCACGCGTGTTGCGCGCCTCGGCCACTGGGGAGCAGGACCACTGGCGTAAAAATGCACCCTGATAAGAAACTGAAAATGCTGCCCCTGCCTTTTATCGTTGTAAAATGACTTTACTTAGTGGTTTATCATGATGCTTAGCAAGTCTATAATTAGAATCATATCTTTATTCTCACTAATTAAAAGGTTAATTAGTAAACTTTACTTAAATATTTTACTAATTAGTATGTTCCTTTGCAGTTCGTGACGTCTGCCGTGGCTGGCAGTTTGTTCCCCGAAAGAGTCTCTTGTTTTCTCAAATACCCCATTTCTAGGGAGTTTTAAAAGCCTTTGTTTAAACACCTTGTATATGCTTCGAATTTCATATTTTTGTACGACGTTGGTGCCAGCACAATGAGTCTGATTAGATTGACGATCTATACCACCGCACGGTCGCCCTTTGGCGTTCAGAGAACAGCTCCCATTTTTATCTGAATGAGCATCACACCAGTCGCATATCACTACTGAGTGATAACGTTAAAGACGTGTGTCATGAAGTAGTGATCATGGTCATCGAGCATTTGCATAGGCAAATGCTCAATGACCATGAGAACGATGAGGAAGTCAATAGACAACTCGACAGAAAGTGAGCCATATAAACGCCGACTGACTTGCCGCGGAATGGACAGTACGTTGACGTCATCCTCCCTTTATTAGCAGTCGCACTGTGCTGCCTAAACTTCTCACTTACAGCAGAGACTCAAGATGCCCATTGGGAGTGACGACTTCTCGCTGCCTAAACATACACCGAATTGCTGTGCACCTCCAAGAAGGACACTCTAAACACGGCGATAAAAAATGAAAGCCGTTTACAACTCCCTGTAACGCCGAATTAGAGCGCAGCTCTTGAGGAGGAGGCGAAGGCACGGGGGGGGGGGGGGGTCACATGACCTCGGGGGAGGTCACATGGCCTGGGGGTCACGTAACTGCAGGAATTGCAAGCAACTCAGGTTGCATGCAACCTGAGTTGCTTGCAACGCGTGATTACGGCGACATGCAACGCTGAGTTGCATGCAACTCACGTTGCATACAACCTGACTTGCCTGCAACGCGTGGTTGCGGCGACATGCAATGCCGAGTTGCATGCAACTCAGGTTGCATGTATCCTGAGTTGCCAAACGCGCGGTTACGTTGACGGCGATGCCGCTCAAGCCGGAAACGGGTGCCTAAGAGCTGCGCTCTAAAACAAAGTGACAGTTCACCTGTTCCTTGAGCACAGCCATCAGCTCTTCCGTGTCTTCGTCTTCGAGGTTTTCGCATTCATCCACCTCAATCACGGGCCCCTCTTCGGGATAGTGAGGAACATACGTGAACTTCAGGGTTACTGACACTGGAAGGAATGTATGCTTGATGTAGGCTTTACAAACAATATAGTTTTGATGCACACACTTACTGATGCATATATAAAACTCCTTGGAGAAACTAGGATTTTGCATTGGATGTCATTTTGCTTGGTTTTCTCTGTCTTGATCAAGAGCCTATGTTAAAAACAAGCTCCTGATGTATTCACTTGGCACCATCAAGCTAGAGCTAAGCAGGTACTAAATAATATGTGAAGACAATGAATATAATCAAAAGCCGAGACTACGGAAGAAGGAAGATTAATTCAAAAAGATACCCCCGCACAAACCAGTAGCAATCGGCTTTCACTAGTTCGTTGTGTCGTCACGATGGGGCGGCTATTATTATTATTGTCTTTTTTTTAGTCAGAACGAGCCCGAGTTTGCGGCTATAATAGGACAAATAGTGCCCCGCCATGACGACCCAACAAACTAGTAAAAGTAAATTACAACAATACCGTTTTCAAATGGCATTGCACTGCTTGAAAGCAAAGGCCACTGTTTTTAATATTCTAAAGATAGATGGTATTCCACTTCTTCCACCGAGTGAAACTAATCACAGAGAGAATTAAGGGCCTCAGGTGCCGGATGGCCTAAGCTACGCAGCTACGCCACTGGTTCCAGTAACATGCTCGTAGCAGAAGTTCAACGCCGGTGGGCTAACTTACTCGCTTCATCCTCAGGTCTGTCAGTGGTGTTCCCTTTTATGTGAATCGTGAAAGAGTGGTAGGGACTTGTCGCAAGGACTAGAGGGAAAAAAAATAAACGAAAGCATAGAACGTAAAGTTCGCAAAGTTAAGGAAGTTTGTGACCGCAGACGAGCCACGTTTGGGAGTCATTCGCGATGCAGCAAACAAGAAACGCAGAACGAACTTTGCGCCTTACTTTGTAATTCGCTGGGGTAGATGGACTCGAGGGCTTCGATTTCATTTTTCTGCTCATCTTGAAAGTCTGTCATGGTTGCAGGTTTTTTCTTTTATGCCGACGTCCGATTACTGTAAAGACTGGAAAAATTGTCATATGGAAGGCGCCATGTTAGCGATTGACGGGCTGGCTAGACAGGTGCATAGAATGAATGTGACGATTTTTAGTTGTTGGGGTGGCCACCTACCAGACTTCCGGTCAACTGTTTGATCGTTATTTAAAAATAATTAAATAGGATAAGACACATATTATTGTTGCTATTTACGAATTTAAAAATGTACCCTTTAAAGGTGGAACAAATATTTTAGTTAGCTCAAGTTTCACGTTGAGAGAAACATAGAGTTATTACAATAAACGCTAGAGGCTCAGCTGGCGCTAGTGTCTACGGGACTTCCGGTTGCAAATTGAAGCAGACAGCATGCAGTCTACTTTTCCAGCCTCCCTGTGTATTCCTATGGGAAAACGCGCGTGAATTTTGTCCCTTCGCCGGAAAATAACATGAATAATATTTGTCATATCGGTTGTAACGGGTAGTATGTACCTTTATCGGTATTGTGAAAGTGTAATTGCTTTAGTTACAGCATTTTTCTTTACCACTGAGCGATGTTAAACTTCGCTCTATTTCAGGCCCAAACCCCTGTTTCAAGGAAGGTATGTGAAAACGAGCGACGGTTCTAAGCAAACTAACGATCGAAAGGAATGTAGTGTGTGTTCAGGTTCGCTAGCATTTCGGTGGTGCTCATATATTGCTGATATGCCCGTCCTGTCATTGGATGAAAATGACTCCGTCGTGCGCATCTTTACGATCGGTTAAAGAAACATTCGAACGCAAAAAAATAAAGCACGTGAGCTACGAAAGGTATGTCTTTTTATTATTTCCCATGTCGGGCAGTTTTTATCGGGCACCTGCTCTCTGGCTCCCCTTATTCGCAAAGATTTGGAGCGTGCGGGTGATGCTTTGAACCATTTGAACCCAGAACAAGCATCTTCACAGTACTTATTTATTGCAAATCTGGCTATATTACGTGACTTTCAATTTATTTTGATCGTCTGCAAGCACAAGGAGTTACTAATCCAGTGTTACTGCGTAGTTCTTGCCGTCTCTCTCGGTTTTCTACATGTCCTTCGTTCGTTTGGCACGTATATCCCCCATGTTGGAAAGCGTCGACGCCGTGTTCGCGCTAACAGTGTCCGACAGTGCACAAAAATACACGTACGAAGCCGTTTTAGCACCGTTTTTAATGCGATGAATTTGAAAGAAAAACGCCGTAACTGACCATTTATTTCGTCTGCGTGACTGAGAAATGTTCCAATGTGCCTAGCACGTACAAGTTATTCGTGATATTTGCTATTATAATCGAGCGCAGAGAGAAAATGCACTCGCTTTTTCCCGTAGGAGTACATTACCGGAAGTCAAATTTAGACTGCTTGCTGTCTGCTTCAAAATGCAACAGCACACTAGCGCCAGCTGAGCCTCTAGCGTTTATTGTAATAACTCTATGGAGAGAAACGCTCGTTTGGCTGTGGCTATGGCTTTGGCTTCGGTTGCTTTGCTCTTCCGCCCCTGCAAGCACTTTGCTATTCGCAAGTCCCTTCTTCAGCGATGACTCGATCCGTCAGCGCTTTCAGTGTTTTGAAGAGTCTGCCTTTTCTCTGAAGTTTAAATCACGCGGTAGAAAGCTCTAAATAATCACGTGCAATAAATCTTCGTAGGGAAAGAAGCATTCGGAGTCTTTGCTGCCGATTCGTAAGAAGATGTCTCGTCAAGCAGTTCGAAGCACGGATCCCAAGAGAGTGGTACGCCCTTTGATGCTTTCCTTCATTATAACAATGGTTAATCGCAGTTTGGTGGTGCGTAACTGTTAAAGAGATGTCTACAGAATCTGACACAAAAGGGAAAAAAAAAGAATGCCGTTGAACGTTTAACCCATACGTAGTTCGGCCGAAATTAAATGAGGATTGTAGGATCCGTAGAGGAAGTGTCGGCAGTGCTGTGTCGGTTTGGGCAAGGAGAAACATTACCTTTCGTCTAATCGTTTTATCCCAGAGCTCGGAGCTATTCACCCTGACGTACGGATCACTGGTGGCCCAAATGCTCAAGGACTACGAGAGCGACGAGGAAGTCAATAAGCAACTCGACAGAATGTGAGTTTTGTCGACGCTGGTTCGCGTGCGGTGGAATGATCAGTGCGCCAGCGTCATCCTCCAATAATTTGCAGGGGTTACAACATCGGGCTGAGGCTGATTGAGGATTTCTTGGCAAGGACGAATGTTGGAAGGTGCCACGATTTCAAGGATACATCCGATAAGCTTCAGGTATGCTCACGGTCACCTCACTGTCAAGTGCACCTCTGTCCCTCCCATCAAGAAACATTAATATTCGGGGCTTTTTTCGGCGTTTTTGTATTTTACGCAAAGAGAAAATGAAAAATTTATGTGTACTACAACTTTTTGACTATAACTAGGTTGCCCGTGAGAAGAGTGTGCTATTTTCGATATGATGCAGTTAAATTAACAAGATGCTAATGATTACAGGCAAGCACATGAGGTCATTAAAGCAGTCACGTATCCTATCTAAATGGTTCTTGTTAGAAAATGCAAGTTTCATGGCGTGAAATGTTCCAAAATGCAAGTTTAATGTTGTGACACTTATATCAGAAGTGAATTTGGTGATAAACCAGGCTCTTCAGGTGTGTCGTAAGCACTGTCATCAAATACCTCTCATGTGGACACAGCTGAATAGCAGTAAAGATCTTCATGTCTATGTTTAATAGTTCCTAAACGTTGGCAGTTTGCAATTCTGCCGTCACAAATTAATGCATGAAATCTGGGATGCCATACTGCATTTTATGTCTCATTTGTAAATGCTTCATCTGCTTCAATACAGCAAGAACAGCTTTGTTCAGAAAGGGGCTCAACACACAATACAAGTGTTTTTTTTGTATTACCTTTACGTCAGCACTGCCTCCATATTCATGAAAGCAGTCTGAGGTAGGCATAGTAGTGATGCAAAACTATCGATAAATTGACTATCAATACTATCGATAGTTTTTCCAAAACTATCGGTAGTGTCCCAGAACTATCAATAGTCAACTATCGATAGTACTATCCATAGCTTTTCGATAGTCGACTACCGGTAGTTTTTCGATAGTTGACTTTTGATAATACTATCAATAGATTTTCAATAGTTGACTATCGATAGTACTATCAATAGTTTTTCTGTAGTCAACTATCGATAGTACTATCGATAGTCTTTCAATAGTCGACTATCGATAGTTTTTTTTACTATCGATAGTCAGACTTCTGGCGACTATCGATACTATTGATAGTACTGTCGATAGTTTTGCACTACTAAGGCATAGCCACCCTACACTACTTCTTTCTATTCCAGTAAATTGGCTACCTCACACAGAACGGCATATTGAGATCACATTGCCAATTGCATGAAGATCATGCATAATAGTTCTCATGAGTCCCAAATATTTACTAGCACAATTATTTTTAATTGTTTTCTCTAAGAATGCATTGCTATGTTCACTGGCAATTCCAGAAACTTACTGAAATCATTTGATCCAGAGAGTTATATTTGATCATTGTACCGCGTGGGTCAGATGGATCGATGGCAGCTTGAAGGGGCCGCATAAATCGGTTTGTAAACTTATCACGCTGGGATTTACTACAGAAGTGCTCAAAGCTGGTGCATTCATTACCCCTTTAATTACGGCGCGCGTCGCGTGCTGCCGGGCCGTCCATACCGCGCATTTTTCACCTAAAACAGGGCCACACTAGGCGGGACTGTTTTGCTTGATAATCAGCTTTGGTGCAGATGTAAACTTGGTGTAGAAAACAAGAAAACATGTTTATTTACATGCTTAAGTGGTTCGTTCAAGTCTTTAAATCAATAGGCCCTCACAGATTCTTCCTCGTATGAAAGCTCTCGAAGCACTCCATCCTCGGTCGCTTAAACGTCGCACAACCAATGCGCTCTTGTCGTGATTTGAACTCAGAAATGCTGTCTGAATCGCTCCTGTCGTCAAGAGAAGGCTCCAAAAACTCACTATCCTCACCAGACGTCCCGTCATCATTGCTGTGGAGGAGGATATCTATGATTTCACCGTCAGAAAGGCCACACCGCACACTGGACGCTGCCATCTTCTCCAAGCAGGCAGTGACCGAGTGAGAAAAACGACACACACTAGAACAAGCTCAAACAAACACAGCGAACAGAACCACCCTCGCCATCTGTTGGCAATGTATTTAACTACACTGCTTCAAGTCTACATAGCGCTCCACCTATGAAGGGCTCTTTAAAACAGAAATTCATGCAGACTGGCGAGTCGCCGGCTTTGGCAATATGGCCCCTGACGGCACGCCCGGCGATTCGCCGGCTTTGGTAGCGAATGGGTTAATTCAGAGTATTAATACATGAAACCCCCGGAGTCAAAAGAAAGAAAATAAAAACTGTTTTGTCTGGAAAAATCTTTGTTGAGCCTTTTATCTCAAAATCATCAGAAAATAGTTCTAAGCTGTTGAGGCGTTTACTATGATTAAAAAATTTGTGAAATGAAAAGAAAATTGAATTGGCTTACCTATTCTTCACTTCATTTGGCCCAAAGCGCCACAGTAACACATAATATTTTTAGTGTACATGCAAAGTATAGGGAAAACATAGTTTTTCATTTTTCTTGATTTACTCAGATGAGCCAATCTTTCCACAATTTTAGCGAAAACTTCCACCAACTTCAGGCACCCCTAGTAAATCCGAGTGCAATATATTAAGAACCCGATTTATGCCGTCCCTTCAAACGGCCATCGATCCATTTGACCCACGTGGTAGTTGCTAAGCCTACTTAACTAATATATTGGGTTTTCAGCTACCAGTTATGTACAATCCAGTTACTGCAAAAGCCGCTGCATCCAAATGCGAATTAAGGGGCACCAGATGAGCCAACTTTCTCTGCTGTAATGATGCTACGACTATCCTAGATTAATTGCGTTCAAGTTCAGAAAACTTTGCTTTAAAGATTGCTCAAGATTATTATCACATTAGTACTATCATTGAGTCCCTTAACTCTTTTATTACAGTGACTCGGCAGCCATACTTACCTCTTTTTCTTTATATTTTGGCTATTTTTCAAACTAATATTTTAGTTGCACTGGGGTGTGCACCTACTGCACCCAAAGCTATGTAGGATCCATCTAGTAGGAGTCTAAGCATTTTGACTCCCAATGGGGAACAAAAATCTTTGTCTGTATTGATAATGGTCAGTTTCATGGACACATGAACTTAATTTTTCAGATGGCCTTCAAGATGTACCTTGGTATTAACCCACCCATAACCAACTGGAGCCCGGCAGGAGATGAATTTTCATTCATCTTGGAGAGTAACCCGCTGACTGAGTTCGTAGAGCTACCAGACAGCCACGGCAGCCTCAAGTACTGCAACATCATCCCTGGGGTCATACGTGGGGCTCTTGAAATGGTGAACACTTGAACTTGGTTGAAAATTAGAAAATATTTGCTTACAAACAAACAAATGGTTGCCTAGATGACTCGCACATCTAGGTAGCCATGTGCCTCAAGACAAACTGTTGTAACCTAGTGTATGCCATAGCTGTCAAGACATTGCATTGCCTGACAAGCTGCCAATGCTCAACAGTAATAGTACTGTGCGAGCGTAATGCTATACCTCTTAAAAACATTTTATATTTCTTACGTGTGGATAGAAGCACCTTGTATGAATTTTTTGTCTGTCACATGATGTTTAGGAACCTTCTCTTTTCATTCATCTGCTCTTAAACAGGCACTGATAATGTTCTGCAAATCAGGTATGCAGGTTAGGATGTCACTGGTATTAAATTATGTAAAATGGCAAAGGTGTAAGGGGCATACCTCTTGCAGTTTGAGAGAAAGCCTTTATAAAATGTCTTGTAGTTTGCAGAAAAAGTTTGCTTTTTGTTTAATTTAATTGTTTAAGGTATCTTGAGCTTTAAGGACTATTAACAAATAGTCAACTCCAACCCTTGCCCAGAGTGCATAGGTGTGTGACTTGAAGGAGTCAGTGCTCTGAGAGTTCTTTTCATTACTGCTTACCCTTATGCCACAGATAGCAGTTTAAGAACTAGGTTTTATTTTGTATTTTGACTTTTGTTTCTTTCATGAGACCGCATGTTATTATGATATAATCGTGACTTTCTGGTGACAGATCTAGCTGTGCTAGTAAAAAATTGAAATCCCTCTGCTCCATCTTCAGGGAACCTGACTGAAAAGATGATTATTAATTGGAAATTACCTCCCTTTTGTCCATAGCTTTCGTGATGTCACTGAACAGATTGCAAGTAACTGGCAAAAAGTGATTTGAGCCTCGTGAATAATTCTTTTATAAAAGTTTTGTTCATATAAGCGAAATTTGACACCTAGCTGTTCCAATCCTTATAAACAGAGACTCTATGTTAATAGCTAGTGCTCAAGATTAAGACTAGCCTGTGTCTGAAGATTAGTGCTTAGCTTATTTAAATTAGGGGTGTGCGAATATTCGAAATTTCGAATACGAATAGAATATTTTCCTTATTCGAAACGTATTCGATTTGAAAATTGCATATTCGGAAGTTCCCGAATATTCGGCCAAACCCGAATATTCGGGAAAATGGCGAATATTCGCACAAACTGCGAATATTCGAGCAAGTAACGAATAATCTGCCTGCCACGCATTCCCCTATGAATATGTTTATTCACTGAGGAAGGCGTATGATGCGTGCGCTATCGGTCTGCTCCGTTTCTACCTGTCCGATGGCAGCAAGACAAGATCAGTTTCGGTTTCTTTTTCAGCAAGCCCTTTGTTGTGTGTCACTTTTATAGCAATATGTGATGTAATTGCGCGTTCTATAAATTGACGCAATAAAATAAACCTCGAGAGTGAAATATAAATATAAAATAAATCGAGATTGTTAGCTAATATAAATGTTTGAAAATTAAAGAAAGAAAAAGCTGGGGCGAGCAGAACGTTGCATTGCCATCGACAAAAACTCCTGCCACTCCCACGCAGTCAAAACTAGGGATGTCGCGAACCTTCTTAGGTTCAAGTTCGACTAAGTTCGACTTTTTTAATTTTCAACGTGATGTTCGACAAAGGTTCGACTGAAGTTAAACTTTGTGTGCATGCACGAAAATTAAAAAAAAACTAGTTGATTCTATTAGGCGGAGGAAAACTGCAAGGTTTGTTGGGTTTATTGGCATCACTGGTTCACATTCATAACTAATGAAAGCGTTAAAAGCGCATATTTTCGCTTTTATACGGTATAAACCTTGGTAACCATTCTATAAAATAAAAACAAACTACCTTTAAAATAATTTGTTTCCTAAAATTCGAAATATTCGTGTAGCAGCCGGGCAACACTCTTCATCAAACTTCCTCAAACTTTAGTAAAATTTCGCAAGTTTCTGGAGTGAAAGGGTCTTTCTACTGGCGGAAGTGTTGTCACGGCGCGTAGGGAGCGCTTACTTTCTGAATACGTTGAGCAGTTAATTTTCCTACACGATAATTTGTAATGAGTGCATTACTAGAAGTGTCTTTAGCCTGCTGCAGCCCAGTAAAATGCAGTTGCATTGATTTATATTAAAAACGCAATCAAACCTGCAGTTAGTTTTTGCAATTTTTCATTACTAGACACATATTCGAGTATTCGAAGCCCGTTTTTTGTCTTATTCGTATTCGATTCGTATTCGAAAATTTCAATATTCGCACACCCCTAATTTAAATACAAAACAAATTGGGGTACTAGATGCTATCTTGTGCATCCTCGCAAACTTGGTGAGTTTTGTTTCCAGCATCTTAGCTGCTGGAATGGTACCTGCTTTTTTATTCTTGTATTAAAAGATTTCTCTCATATCGGCACAAGGTATTTTAACTGTTGTGATCAGTATTTACCGTAGTGTTGCTATGACCAGGCTTTGCAACTTTTAGCACTCCTTTGAGAACTTTTCAATCAGATTTTGAAGACACGCTCAGGATCCTTCTTGGGCTGTACTTAGCTTTTTGTGCATAAGCAACATTCGAGGAAGATTGAAATATTGCTTTATCATTCTTTTTGAAGACCCTTGATTTTTACCTTGCTTCATCAAGTCACTCATCCAAAGGTGACTGGAAATCCAAGACCGATTCATGGCCGCATTAACATCTCATGCTTTAGTAATAATTGCTTGGCACATTAATAAATGGCTGCATTAACATCTCATGCTTTAGTAATAATTAGGGATGTCGCGAACCACCCTAGGTTCGATTTCGAAAGTGTTTCGATATTTTCGAGCGTAACTGAAATTCGCATTCGAAAAATTTCGATATTTTTGTACTCGACCGAGGTTCGAAATCGAAAAATTCGCAACTTTCGATCACAGTGGAGTTTCGAATTCACGAAGCTTTCATGGTTTCTAAAGTTTCGGGTTCGAATATTTCGAATATATTTTTACTTGAGGTTCGATAAATTCGAAGATTTCGAACTTTCCTAACTTAAAAATTCGACATATTCGAAAAATTCAAACTTCTTGGGATCCGAAGTTCGAAAAATTCGAAGATATCGAAATTCTTTGGATATAAAATTCGAAAAATTCGAACGCCTCGAATTTTTGTAGACATAAAATTCGAAAACTTCGAAGATTTCGAATTTTTTTCTACATGAAGTTCGAAAAGTTCGAAGGTTTCGATTCTTCTTTAAAGCTAATATTGAAAAAAAAAACTTAGAAGATTTTGAATCTTTTTTTATGTGCTGGAATATTTGCCAGTGCAGAGTGACGTGTCACCATGGATCAGTAATTTTGACCGCCAGCCCGGGGGGTCTTTAACGTGTATAGCGCAGCAGTGATCACACGAACATACTGTTTTACGTTACTCATCCAGTTCGAAACGGCCAGGGGCGGGCAGGAGGTTGAGGCTCGAAAAAACCTTGAAGCGACCTGGCAAAGTACCTCCCACCCTTGCACGCTGGTAGTAATCCGATCGAACGCCGCCCGAGTGACGCTGGCATATAGTAAGTTTAGTTTGTAATTGTCCTGGAGGTTTATTTTCCGGAACGGAGGAAACGCCCTGCAAAAAGCACAGAAGCCGACACAACTCGAGGTCGAGGAGCGTTCTACAATACAAGTGGCGCCGGAAGAGGAAAAAGGGGGGAGGGGGGGAGGTGCACTAGCCCCCATTCCCCACTTCCAGATATTTCGGACTGTTAAAGAAAACAATACGGGGAAAGAGGGCGTGGTCGAGCTTATTTTAATCTGAAATTATTTATGTATATGTATAGCTACTGTCGCTCTTCACTGCATAAAAGGTCGCGTAGAATCGTCATTTTCGGAAACTCATTGTCAGAAGGCACTACTTGTCACATGCTTAGAGGTTCTGAAGTTCAAAGCTATCTCTTTTCGACCTAAATAACTGTGCCATTGGTAAAAGAAAATAAACATAACAATGAATGCGGGGATAAAAAGCTGCAGAAAAAAAAAGAAACTATAAAGATCCCGCCGGAAGTGTTGTATTCTTGCATAGTCAGAAGCTCAGAACTTCGAAACAAGTTTCTCCTGCCAAAATGTCTACAGGCTAGAAAAACACTTCTCAAAAACGTCACGCAAAAAAAATTTTTTTTTTAATGACGTGGAATTTGATTAATATTAGAAATCTTCGCCCATGAGTTAATTTATTCCTCATTTCACATTATTTTGTATTCTGCAGATGGCAATTATATGTACTGTCTGTGGTGTTAATTTAAATGCGATACCTCAAACAACTTAGAGGAAAAAAACACCACGTTTAGGACATAATTGCCTGTAGATACATGTTTGAACATTTCTTCGAAACTCATATTTAATAACAATAATCACATCTTAAGACTGCACTTACCTAGGCTATACACAGATCCTTCTTAAAAAGTTTAACATCTCTACCGTAAATAGCTTCAGCTTTAGCGCGCTTCAAACATGGCACAAACGACAATCGTCAAAAACCCGTCGTCCTTCCTCGCCCTTCGGAAATTTATTTCTTTAAAACTGAGCTTGCCAGAACATTGTTATAAGTGGCATTGTCTTTCGTAAGGAACGCAGCACCGCATGTAAAAATTCGAGAAAAAATATTACGATTGTACCTCACTACTCACTACTTGAATTCAAATGAAAACCGTCCGTCAAACTTTCGAAGTTCGACGAACGTCGAACTTTACCTCTAAAAGTTCGAAGTTCGTCTAACTTTGGATTTTTCAGGATTCGAAAGTTCGAAACTTTCGAATTCTCTTAATAAATAAGTTCGAAAATTATCGAATTCCTTGACGTAGGAAGTTCGAAAGTTCGAAAAGCTTCGAACTTTTTAGTGCAAGAAATTCGAAAGTTCGAAAATCATCGAATTTTTTGGTCTATCAAGTTCGAAAGTTCGACAAGCATCGAATTTTGCAGCATAATAAATTCGAAAGTTCGAAAAGGATAGAATTTTCTAGCATAATAAGTTCGACGGTTCGAAAAGCGTCGAACTTCTTAGTTTTACAAGTTCGAAAATTCGATTTCCGTCGAATTTTACGATATAGAAAGTTCGAAAATTCGAAATATTTCGAATTGCTCGATTCGATGGAACTTCGGTTCGAAAAAGTTCGCGGCATCTCTAGTAATAATTGCTTGGCACAAAAGAAATGCGATGATTTTATTTTTTAATCTTTTTTTATGCAAGTTTTATTTTTTAATATTTTTTTTTTAAATTATATTTCAGGTTCAGACAGAAGTGGTGGCCTGGTTTGTTCAGGACCAGCTCAAAGGAGACTCCACCTCCGAACTGCGGATCAAGTTTGTACGCTCGTCTGGAGGACGCCATTCCGGCTGGAGAGGACTGACCAGGTCAAGTTCTGTGTACATACGCCCCTTGTCGAGGAGATCCCCGTGCACATGTACTCGTCATCACTTGCAGTAAAGCCCTTTCACATTCCTTGATTGTTGCAGGCAAGTGTGTCCCACATTTTCATCTTTGAGAAGGCAATGGTCAGCAAACGAACGCCTGTTGCAGCTCGTGTGATGTTTGGTTGTTGATAACGAGGTTCCAGTCTTTCTCTAAAGGGACACTAACCCAACATTTGTTTGTTTTTGCGTTCTTTGGTGAGCTTGATACCGAGAAAGGGCAGTCTTACTACGCAGGAAGAAAACTTTTCTTATAACGTGAAGCCGACCTCTTTATACCAGCCTTCACTGGTTTCCTCCTTTTTTTTTCCCTTTCATGTGGAGTGATCTAATTGGCTGACCAAATATTTAAGGATTTCCGAGCTTCAAAAGTTGCTTTGCTTCTTAGATAGCACATATAATAATTACATCTACAAATGACATGTTTAGTGCTTGTCAATAAGGAACACCTGATTATTATAGAAAATTGTAAAGCATCCCCAATAAAGGGATGCAAGCGTGCTCAACTGTTTCCATCTGATTCATACTTTCTTGGACACTTTGTCGTGGTAAAAAGCAAGCAGAGCTTGACTTTAATAAAATTGCATGTGGTTTTCACTTAAAATATTCCCAAAAGCCTGGTGTCCTTTTGTTTGAAAGTGGGGTGAGCCACATCTTGTCCTTAAACAAGTTACCTATCTGTGGCCTGTCGCCTGTCTCGAACATGCACTCGTTGCTCTTTGTGGTTTGCATGCCGCAATAACACACCGCTTCAAGATTTTATGGCTTGAATTCAGCTCTTGAGTCTCGACATAAGCAGACTTTAGTTTCAGGTTGCTGAATTGGATATGAATAAGAAATCGATGTACGAACATGTTTCTGGGATCCTCTAAACTTATTCCGACAGCTTTTCAGCAGATTTTCGAAAGCCCACAACTTTCTAAGAATGATTGCATATCTCTGGCATTATACAATTTTCGTTCTCGTAGAGTGATACCATGAAGTCAAACATCGGATGCATTTGTGGTCTTGACAGTGCCTGAACATTGCGGACAGTATCTATGTTGATGACCATCATCATCTTGCTCAAGCAAAACAAAGCCACTCGTCCGTCACTTTACTGGTTAGCGACGTTTGCAGTAATAGCATCACTGTGGAAACATCACTTCTGAAAAGGCCACAAGAGTTTCTAATATTCCACTGAGTGGAGCAACAATTGTAATATACAATTATTTTCTTACCAAATGTGTTACTCTCAAGTTTCAAATTTTGTGGATTATATGAAAACTTGCTTCTTACTCCGTCATTTTGGCAGCCTGTATTAAATTGAGCATTTTGGGGTGGCAGCTTGGTTGGGGGGACACTACCCAAAAAAGTGAATGTTTGAACAACTTGTCTGATTTAAATATTTACATGACTTGTTTCTTTTGATGTTGAGAACATTAATGCCAAATTTTGTTAAACTGGGTGAAGTACAAAAAAAGTGCAAAAATTAAAAGATGACAGTGGGCACGTCTGCGTAGGAAAACGATCGTTTTGAAGTTACTTATAAATTTGTTGTTTTCATATGTTATATTGCTTTAGGACAGTTCAGAGCAGGTAGCTATGGAGCTATATTTCTATATTATAACATCTTTCATGACAAAAAGGCCACATAAACACAAATGCAGTTTTTTAGATTTCCATCCTTTGTTCAAAATGTTAGTTCTTGAGCATGAAAAATGACAAAAATAAAAATACAAGCTCATAGCTATCTTCCCTTAAAATTTCACCTTAGAAAAACTCACAAAAATGAATCCAAGTTACGTAACAACAAAACGATAGTTTTCCTAAGTGAAATTTATGCCAAAAAGTGGAATGGAGAAAAATGCTTTCTAAGTGCTCCAACCTCTAGCTTTTTTTTTAGCATCGAGGGACCGATAATAATTTATAAAAAAAATTAACTGTGCAGTGTAAATTAATGAAACTTTTTGGGAAAAATCTTTACATGTTGGTGGATGTAAATATGACATTTTTCAAACTCAACTTTTTTCGCAGAAATTGTTTTTTCTGGGTAGTGTCCCCCTTAAATAATCTGGTGTACAGCTTTTTACTGCTTTAATGGCTACAAAATGTTAGATATGGATTCCGTGATAGGTAGGGAATGTGAATTTGCTTAATGGTTGCATGTCCGATTCCATCAACTGGTGTTTTGTATGACTATCTACTCTATACTTCTTTCACGACTAAGTTGACAGTGCAGTGAAAGCAACGTGCTCGCCAGACCAGTCATGTGTCTTCTTTCCGCCACGTGATGACATACCCACACACAAAGAGCGGGGTCAGGTGATGGAAGGGAGGTGCTTGGTTGGTCTGGGAAGCGCATAGCTCCCACTGCACTGTCAGCTTAAGGGTGAACAGACGATAATATAGTATGGTTACCAATATATTCTAATTTATAAGGTAAAAAACGAGCAATGATAAACGTGAGGTTTTCTTCAAATCACCCCATGAAAAGAGACTTAGCCAGGTTTTGTCGGATGGCAACACAAGCATATTTTGTTTAGATGGAGCAACTTGACTAGCATGTGCCTGCAAGTTTCATGCTGCTTCCTCTTAGTGCAGCTGTGTGGAGGGAGAAGTGCTCTTCTCAGGGGCAGTTGTGTTTGGTTTGGTTTTGCTCCCCTGGGCCAGTTTGGTTATCAATGCAGTATCTCTCCCAGCAGTTAACTCACCCTCCTGAAGGATTTCGAGGTCACGTGACCCAGCTCCGTGGGGACAAGAAACTAAAGTTGCCTAGCGTTCCAGCCAAATGGCTGCCGGAAGTCCGTCCTCACTTCGAATATTAAAGTACTACTTTGCATGCAGGAAAAGGGTGAAGAGGCTTGAAATGTATAAGTAAAATTAACCGCATTTCCATACTTTAGGAGTGGCATGTAAAGCTATTTCTAGGGAAGGTCGTATTCATTAAGAATTAAAGAAAACAACAGCCAAGGCTTATGTCTGCCGAGCGGAATCGGCTAGAATGCTAGGTACTTTCTCCCCACGGGGCCAGTCATATGACCCCAAAATCCCCGAGAGAGATACCGGCATTGATCAGCAAACCAGCCCTGGTGTTTTTGCTTGGTGACAGGCTGCGTCGCTAGTCTCCTACAAGAAAGTTACATACAACTTCCACCGTAGTGCATTTTAAGTGACACTCTGGGGTGCTTACAAACAGATTTGTTGCAATAATCCTCATGTTGAATCGAGTATGGGAATGCTGGGGGTATTTACCAGAATCTGTTTGCATTCGTGGCTGTCCAGACTGCTTGTCCGTCGCAGGCAAGTTAAGGAGTGGATTAAACAAAAGCAAAAGTTTTGTGCTACTTTATTAGGAGTTGAAAACCCCTTTGAGGGCTTTCTGAAGAAAGAAGAGAAGGAGAACAAGTCGAAGAAAGACATCCTTCAAAGGGGCACTCAGGCGCATTTCAAAATGCGACATTTTGGCATATGTATTCCAGCACACACAGCATGAGACGTTTCGATGGTTTCTCTTGCAACCATTTTGCTCCACATAATATAAAAGATGAGTGGCACAACCCACTTTGTTTCGATTGTTTCACACAAGTGGGAAATTGATAGACCTTGTCTCTGAAATCGTTGACTTTTGCCAAGTGATTATAAGCTTTCACATGCAAAAAGCAAAGGAAAAAAAAAAGAAAGTTTGGTAATGCTCCTAGTGCCTCTTTAACACACCAACAACTTCCAGGAGTTGATTCAGAAACTGACACAGAGTTCTCTTCTGGTTTCCTTGGTTCCAGTAGCAATTTGAGTTGTGCTCAAAACAGGAAAACCATCACTTGAACGCTGCCTCATCTTGCAAAGCTTGGAACAATGAAAAACGTGGTGTTGGTCAAACGATGGTGACTAGCCTAAATTGGAAGTGAGTTCTTCCCGAACCTATTTACATTCCCATGAATGTGGTCACTTTTAGATTTGAGCTCACACCAAATTCAAGCGGCAACAGTGTTGGAGTAGCTGGTCTTGGGCTGCATTCACACTGGCTTTCGAATCGCAACCATGAAGCGAATCTGCTCGTTTTCGTCATCAGATTGCATGCAAATGTGGTTCAACCACTGGTGTAGATGTAGCTGTGGGGTGGCCAGAAGCTTGTAGTTTTTATCGGTTTCTCGAACAACCTCCAACCAGTTGTTTTTCTTTCAAAGGTGTGTAAATTCTGAGCTTCACAAAATCTATGGGATATTTTCGGATGGAATCGCATCCACACTGGATTTGAAAGGCAAAATTGACACCAGTGGTTCCGGACATCGTTGATGCAGCACCTTAAACTTTATGTTGCTCTAGCAGCTTTTAAACCTTGTGGGTGCTGCAACCCATGTGGCTCAGTGACCCATCAGTTTGACTGCACTATTTACTTCAGAGCGATTGCTTACTAACTAGCTCAGTTGCAAAAAAATAGTGGGAATATAGTGTGCATGTATATTTGTATGAGCAGTCCATGCCTAGATATAGTCTGGCATGCCCACAATTTGCTACTATATTCTGTTAATTTCAGGCATGCAGGCTTCCGAGAGTATGAGGGGGGCTTTGACACCCACAACAATACAGTCACCTAGGTCAAAGAACCCTTCAGCCAGGAATTCTAGCCAATGTAGATATGTCAGATCAGTTTGAAATTATTAATGCTTTTGTTTTGTACTATTTTGAACAAGGACATTTCTCATTTCACAGGGTCTTCATAGCTTTTGCCTTGTTCCTGTGATGTCAAAGTCCATGAGCAAACTCCTGGTTTTAAAAGCTGCTTTCTTTTGCACGAGGTGGCATGTAGCTTGCAATCTAAAGTCAGCAGCCTCGCACGAGTATAGTTGGGATCAACGTTCCTGGGTAATATGCAATTCCATTTGAGTAAAATGCATCCTGGATGGAGATGCAAAGAATTGGGCTAAATTGGATATCTTAGAGTTGAATAATACGAAAACATTAGGGACACAGGCAAACTGGTGAACGTTCAAAATTATGAAAATCTTGATTTGGGTTTTTTCTTGTGTTTGATTTTATGACACATAGTCTGATGTACCTATTTAAATAAGTATTTTTCAGTTTAGACGCCAGAATAGGTCACACCCTGTAAATGTACACAGCAAAGGATTGTATTCAACATCATCAGATACAATGCTATAAATCTTTATGCCCCATGCATTCAAACTGATGCGAAATGGAGCACTTCAGTAATGTCTTTGAAATGTTAGCATTTTGCTTTAATTATGTGCATGACAAAGCTTTCCACGAGTTTTCATTATCCTTGTGAGAGCCAAGCTGTTTACAGTACTAAACAAAGCTACAACGCACCCAGAAAGCCAACGTCTATGAAAAAGTTATGGCTTTATCATTACATTTGTTGAAATAATGGATCCTCAGCTTCTCCATAGGTTCACAAGGTTTCGTACGTGATGTACAGAAATGGGAAAGCAAATCTTCTGATTTTTCTGTTAAGGGCATAAAACCTGGATTTATCCTCCAATGTGGCAAAATACTCAACCCATAAACATCAAACACTAAGCATAGTCAAGTATCGGCATTGACATCTTTGCACAATTGTGCGCATAATGGCTCCATTTTGGAAGGCTTCAAATGCTGCCCATGAGTGGGATGTATTGGTTACTTTACAACAATAGCAGTCTTGGATATAAGGAGAGTTACACCTTATACTTCGGTGACACTCTTGATGCATACAACACTTTCCAATGATACACAGTTAAAGTTCTGACTGATGCTGTTTTTGCCATTCCACTGCCACTTCAATTGCCCTTGTTGTTTTCTTAAACTTTAGAAATTGCCATCTCAATAAACTGAGCATCTGCCCACTGGCAATTGCAGATGCTTGTTAGTAAAAACATTAGACTAACCTTTGTATAAATTAGTTTTGAAATTTATACAACCAAACCAGATGTACCAACTTGGCCTTAATAAACGAAGAGATAAAAGACAATGGGTACTCCTAAGAATGGGCCTATGCCTTTCACTGCGAAGGCACATGCTGTGACCACAGCACCACACTTGAGGAAACCACGAGGATTCAATGGCTGCCATATTATTGAGGGAGAACTCGCACACTCCCTCGACAGTAAAGCAGACGGTTCTCCCAGCATGCTACATGCTGCCTGTGCCATGTTTACCAGAGGCGTAAAATATTTCACATTTGCGGCTACATGTCTGAACATCAGCGGGAGCCGGCGAGTGCGCAGGCGCTAGAGCTGCCGCGAGCCTAGAAGTTGTACTCATGAAACATGAAGATGCACATTGCAAGCACACACAGACACACACAAATGAGAAAGCAACAATGGAGCATTTGCACCATTCAGAAACAACCGTTTCAATTCTCCCTCTCTCCACCGTCCCTGAGGAAAAAATAGACACCAAGTGCGAAATGAAAGCGGCGGTTGAAGCGTCTTGATGAACTCTATTACAATAACAAGTATGCTTATAGAAAAGGCTGGCATGTCTTAAAAGGCAAGCACTGTCTCCAAACAGTTCGGTGCTGTTTAGTTGTGTATACTCTCCTGAATACAGCGGCTAGGTATGCACGCCTGTCGAATGCACACTATGGAACAGTCGAAAGCACTCGGCGCCGCTCTCGCGCAAGGTTTCGGTGCATCCTCCTGACACCTCTGCGGTGTATACCTCGAAACTTCTCATCGCAAGCTGCAACATACTTCAGTGCCACTTTGATTTACTACCGGGAGTAAACATGAACACCAAATGAAACTTAATAAGACTAACAATGTTTACATGCAACTTTTTGATTTCGTTTAGTATGATATTTTTTGAATCGAGGGGCTACACAGGTCTTTATAACACAACAGTCAGGAACACTTTGAATTACTTGAAAATATTGCACATAGTCGTTAGAATTGTGTTGCAGCATGCTTTTACATTCTCAATGCTTTAAGGTGAGAGTCGAAGCTCCCTTTTCTGGCCACAGAGTGCGGAACCTTGGATAGTTGGTGCTTGCGTCCATCTCCGGTGAGCATTTCACTGTCTCATTTGGGGAAGATGATGCCAAGCGAAGAGAAGAATGTCCAGTTTCGGTTTGGAAGCATCATCATTTCAACCTCTGAGTCACATTGGCAAGTGCGACGGCAAATGCTTGGAGGGCACTGAAAGGGTACTGGAAATCGAGGGTGTAGGCGTTCCCATCGATGCGCCCGAACTGCATCACCTGAAATCCGTAGACAGACGTAATTAGTAATATCACTCATCAAGATGCCCTGCCTGTGAGTTCCCATCTAGAAAGCTACTATTGTGCAGATTTTAATATGTTGACGCAAACAGCCTTCTCTTTAGAGCACTTCCCAATGATGTCTAAGAGAAAAACAAAACAAAACGCAGTTTTATTTTAATCTGTCGATTACACTGTCATGTGCAGAATTGCGTTTTATGAGGAACGCAGCGGACTCTAATTCCAGTTTCTACCTTCCAGGCACGCGACGCCATGTCAGCGTTGCCATATCCACTTTTAATATCGTTCTTAAAAAAATTGAAGTTTTCGCAGCTGGCGACGTTTTCTCGGAGCATATCAGACTCCTCTGTCTTGCCTCTTCTGTTTTTATTATTTTTATATAATAGTTTTAATATTTATAACTGCGTTGTGTGGTTTGCGGAGCTCGAAACGCAAGTTATCGCAGCTAGGTCAACCCTTCGAGCTTGGCACGCTCACTCACTTTCTAAATCAGCTGTGTTAGCTTCAGGAAAAATTCAAACCTGCATTAAAACAATGTACTACAGGGTGAAACAAGGAGACGGCAGTCTCTTTAAATCGACCGGAAAATTCGGTTTCTTAACCTATCGCGCTACGACTTTGTGCAGGGTTGCCCACAGATGGTGCATTTTTTTTGTAAAATTTGCAAAGAACGAATTTATTCGAGGAAAAAGCAAAGAAAGAAAAGGCTTAGCTCCTATGGAAACGCAGCGACGCCACCGGTCTGCAAACAACACGGCGCCGTTTCGCACGGGAGACAAGAGATGGCGCAACGAACGCCGCCAACGAACGAGCATACGGCGCCGAGAGCCGGCACTTCAGCAGACGATCCTTTCGACTCAAAGCTGCGCGCGTTCCGCAGGCGGCGACAGTCGCAGAAACAAAAACAGGCGCGGTAACAACAAGGAACTGCAGCTGCTTGTCTGCTAAACACGCCGGCTGTCGGCGTCGTCTGCTCGTTCGTTGGCGGCAGTTTGCGCCGCCACCGCTTGCGCCATCTCTTGTCTCCCGTGCGAAACGGCGCCGTGTTGTTTGCAGACCGGTGGCGTCGCTGCGTTTCCATAGGAGCTAAGCCTTTTTCTTTCTTTACTTTTTCCTCGGGTAAATTCGTTCTTTGCAAATAGCAAAAAAGCATCATCTGTGGGCAACCCTGCAGAAAGTCGTACGCTCGACTGGTTAAGAAACCGAGTGTTCGGTCGATTTAAAGAGCCTGCAGTCTCCTTGCATTACAACCCTGTACAGTTTGTTTTCGAAAGAAGAACATGCGAATACATTAAACTATTTTGTAACAAACGCATCTTCTACGAAAACGCTCGCTTAGCGAAGTAAAATTGAAGTCCACCCATTCATTCCTCGTGGTTTCACTATGTTGACACGACCACTAAAACACTTTTCTGCTTAGCAAAAATTTCTTTAGTTAACTGATACAATACACGGCCCTGACAGATATCAATAAGTGGCAGCTGCTACTCATTTTCGGGGTGCGAAGTACCGCAAATTTGTAGTCGGGGCGAGTGAGTGTTACAGCGCGCCAAACAGCGTGTGCTGCAACAGTGCCTCCAACCGAATAAAAAAAAAAAAATAAAAAAGTTTATCTTGATTGATCTTCTATGGCCGGTCGAACGCAGCGTAAATTATGTCGCAATGCTACGATCATTTGCAATGTCTTGTCCTCTTTCTCATGTTTTTTTTTTAAGTCAGATGTTTTGAAATTTGCCGGCGAATTAGTGGAACTTCCGGGTTTTACTGTGAACACCATTCTTGATAAGCGACCGATAAACAAATACATGGCGTCTCTGCCGGGCATCCATTTCGAGGCACGAAAACCGTGAGCGTTGACCGATGTTAGCCGTTTCCCAAAACAGCGCATAGTATATGTATCGCAGATACGGCATCACGCTATAGACCTATTTCAGTTTCGCATGGTAAATATTTAGCTTTATATTTATTGAACGAAGTGACTTGTGCACAAATGTTTTTTGATCGGTACAGCGAAACTGCGTTCGGCAACGGCGTTTCACTGAATGAGTCCTTCAATAATTCTACTCTTCCTAAGAACAGCAAATTATTAACGCGCTACTCACATGATGAACTTTGTAAAACGCAAGACTTCCTCATGTTTCCTCGGCTACTGAAGAGGTCTCAAAAAATAAGAAAAGATATATATATATACATATTTATACATATAAATAGAAGAATCGAAAAAAGAAAGAAAAAAAAAGTATATAGTTGTGCAGTACACTACTCCAGAACCACGAACGTGGCTTAACCGGCTCTACTTTGCCCTTTCAGACATGAGAGTCGTCGTTCATCACTGCCCTAAGAACGCGCTCGTTTACTTCCGCCGGGCTTTGGTTGCGAGCGCGACGAAGCGTCAACAATGACCCCGCTCTCGGCAGCGCAAACAACAAGCGTAAGGAAACGGGGTGGCATTTAACCATTTGAGAAACACGTAGGTCGAGTTAGCACCAAATGAACGAAGTCAGAAACCACCTTAGTGTACCTTTCAGAATTAATATGCAGCTGCATTTCGATCTATCAATCAAAGCGTCATGTGCAGAGTTTCTTATTATGAGGAATGCAGCGGACGATGATGTTCAGCCTCGGCTTTCCTGCCACGCTCTGCCGTGTCTTTTCAATTTGTCGCCTTGTCCTTTGCTACCGCACGGTTTTTTGTCTTCTTTTCTGAAAGATTTTAGCAGCTAACCGAATCTTTTCGAAGCGTCGCGGCATCCCCGCGTCTGACGCCTCCGCCTGTCTTGTTTTCTGTTGTTGTTGTCGTCTCCGAAAGCTGACAGTTAGTCAACTCTGGCACCTTCCACTGTGCCAGGCGACGCGGCGCTTACAGACGCCCGCGAAGTCCGAGTTAGGTTCCGTAAGAGTGCATTTCTGCAATAGAATAGGAAAGCCACAGCGTTCGGCGTGGATGCCTTAAGGCCACGTCATTAAAGTGTCACGCAGCTGGGAACTCGAATTCGAGGACATGGCACCTGATTTCCTTGAACTCGATCTGGAAGTTCTTGGCAGACTCCTGCGTGACCCGGCCGCCAAAGTCGAGCTGGTAGACCTGGCTCACTTCGTTCCAGAGCGGGGCCTTGTTGTGCAGGATGAACTCCTTGTACATGGGCGGGGGCTTGCTCGGAGGAAGCATCTCCTGCTGGTGGACCTTGCCGTGACGCTTCTTCAGCTGCGGAGGAATGGCGCAGGCTCTAGTTAATTAAGACTATAGATCACTGACTGGAGCGTGGCTTAATTGTCACAAAGTCGCGCTTGCGGGACGCTACCGTCAGGGGATTGCGTACGGCGGTTTTCGGGATTGGGCTAAAGCGCTAAAAGTACTCCAATCGAGTAGATCTTTCGCAAAAATCGTCCTGTACGTTCTTCCCTGCCTCGGCTGCATCTACGCGACACATCCTACATAAGAAAGATTTGTCTGCGTCACTAAAGATGGCTATCGTATGACAAAGATTGGACGGCTGGAACTCAAGTGTTACAGAACGCAAATTCCAACCGAACGCTGACGAAGAAGTCTTGCCCGATCTGCGCTCTGCGGTGACGTACTAGAAGCGCCAAAAACAGGAACAGAGTTCGCTACAGCGTAAGGATTGACGACAACACAAGGCGCCCTGTGTTGTCGTCAATCCTTACTCAATGTTTTTAGAGCTTCTAGTACGCAATGCACTAACTAGTCCAACTTGGAATAGTAAGTCTAAATTGCGCGCATGATCGACGGTCTGAAATTAGCGACCTTTTGTCTCTCCGTATATGACACTCGTTTATGCGTTACCGACTTTGATAGTTGTACTGGCGTGCGATATGCTGCGAGATATTCTTTAATATTTCTGTTAAATATATATACCGTAATATCCCGAGTCATCGCCCACCCCCCTGCCGCCTGAAATTCATGGAAAAAGTGGGGTGGGCCATGTCTCGGTGGGTGAGCACATAAAAGTTAATAAAAGCGGAGAAAGCCGCCCAGTTTTCTCTCCGTATCTAGCGCGTTGCTGCGCAACAGATACATTAAAACTCAGGCACCGATTTAGTTTTATTGTTTTATAGAAAAAATGGCCCACGAAAGAATGTTTCTACTACCGCGAAGTCCGTTGCTTGCATACGCGCTAGGAACGCCACCGATCTGCATAGAGCACGAACGTTTGTTCCGTAAGCACACGTCACCACTATGTTCTCCTTGTTAGTAAAAAAAAAAAAAAAAGAGAGAAGAAAAGCAAGAAAATTCCGCAAGAAACTAGAAAAAACAACCAGGCGCAACGAGCGAGCGAGCGAAAGCGGACCAAAGAAGCGACGAAGAGCGATGCTGGGGAAAGCGGAAAAGCCGGCGATCGCATGGCAAATACTTTGGCGTCGGGCAACAAGTCGGGCGCCTTGTCAATCACAAGCTCTTGCGCAACTTTCTTGTTTTTTGCGTACATGCGTGCGTCCGTGCACGGCGTGCTATCAATAGGGGTTTGGGACGCCTCTACTAACATCTGTGTAGGGCGTTCCAGAAAAGCTTTATTTACCTGTTGGCTTTGCCTAAAACATTGCGCAACCGCGGTCGCGACGATGCCGGGGAGAAGGGGAGCGGGTTCGCGGCGACCTTACTTCGGCGGAGACAGACTGCGACCGCACTCCGCGGTTACATCCCAAAATATGGGGCGTACGCTTACACTCGCGATTTCTGACTGGGTTAATGCTTGTGTTATCTTTCCGATTCTTTTTTTTTGTCGGATCGATATTTTCGTAAGCAAAACAGACTCTTATTTTGTTATCTTCATCGTTTTCTTTTTCGCATGGATACACTACCACTTCGGAGGTCGGCTCACGCGAAAAATGCGTAAGCAAAGAGGGCCTTTCTCTCCGTTTTACTTTGTAACGGACGTCCTCCAACTGCAAGGTCCGCGGCCGCGTCATTTGGGTAGGATGAGTGTTTGCAGATCGCGGAGTCCGCGTTGGGGTATTTGAAGGGGTGGGCGATGACTCGGTGTTTTTTAGAAATCGATATTGGCCCAAAAATTGGGTGGGCGATGACTCGGGGATGGGCGATGACTCGGGATATTACGGGTATATATATATATTTTTTTTTGTGGGATCTGGACAACGGGTTGACTTTCAAAGCTTCTGTTTTTACGATCCGGTCGCAGAGTTTATTTTGGAGTAGTGTATGTGGTCGAATGATAAACGCATTGTTTTGTGAACGAGTGAAATGTGATTGAAATGCACATGAATTTATTCATAAAAAGTGCGTGGACGCGCAAGCGTCGGTGACGAGTGCGTCTATAACTGGAATAAGTACGACAGCAAGGGCGTTCAAATATTCTAAGCTTTAGAATATTGGTGTATTATGATTCGACATTGGAATCGAATAGCTGTATCTAGAAATTCCTGCATTCTCGAACTGCTCGGAAGGCCCAATGGTGCGTTGGCCCTATTCGATTTTTTTTATCTGTTTGTAATGTTATATACCACGGAGGTGTACTACGATAGCGAATTCTTTTACTAAGAATATGGAAGGATACGTTCAGCTGAGGACAATATGTCAACAAAAGACATCTTTTGGGCTAAGTTAGCGTGAAACAGTGAAATTGGGTAGGTCACTGTGACGTTTATTTTGACAGACTGAAAAGAATGAAATGTAAGCCAATTTTATTTCATTTTCCTTCTACCAGTTTTTTCATCACTACAAATCCCACAATGGCTCACATTGCGATTTAATGATTTCGCGATAACAAAACCTAGCATATGTTAGTAAAAAAATTTTTTCTGTGCAGTTTGGGTTTTTTTTTTGTAAGAAATAATAAAGGATTACATACGTGCACCTCTTTAGCAAATCGCAGCGTGTTGCATAAAGAAACCAATTTCTGCGGTCCCTTCAAAGGAAAAGATGATTAAAATAGCGCAACTTGACAAGGACAACAAAGAAGGCACACGTACAACAAGACTGGCGCTTTTTTTTTTTTGGTCCCGCCTGGATTCCTTGGTCTTGTCCCTTACAGCATTAAAGAGTCCATCATGTGGCACTGAATAATACAAGTCTTCTACATCAACTGAGAAGGCTGACCTGGCCGTTATAAGTCCGTCCTTGATGTCCTGTACTATCTCCATAGAGTTTTTTACAACAAAAGGATCATCACATGCCAACGTGTTCAGTTGACGCTGTAAATAACGGCTCACTTGAACTTGCCACGAATTCTTCTCTGATACTATTACCCGTAGAGGGCACTCTGGTTTGTGAAGAGAAGAATTCGTGGCAAGTTCCAGTGAGCCGTTATTTACAGCGTCAACTGAACACGTTGGCATGTGATGATCCTTTTGTTGCAAAAACTCTATGGAGAATAGTACAGGACATCAAGGACGGACTTATAACGGCCGGGTCAACCTTCTCAGTTGATGTAGAAGACTTGTATTATTCAGTGCCACATGATGGACTCTTTAATGCTGAGACAAAATAAAAAATCCGGGCGGACAAAAAAAAAGCGCCAGTCCTTGTTGTACGTGTGCCTTCTTTGTTGTCCTTGTCAAGTTGCGCTATTTTAATCATGTCAAGTAAGAACCAGCTAGCCCAAACCAAAGAAAAGATGAGCTTTGTTGAGTTGGCTTCGCCTACGGCACGCGCTAACCGTGGAGAAGCGACATTTGCAGGAACTGTATCGCGGGTACAGTCTTGCGGTCACCCGTAGAAAGTTCGAATGCACTGCGTCAGGAAATCTCCACGCGGGTTTGTGGGTACGAATTAAAACCAAGTTGTGTCGTTATTTTCGAGGCATTATAATCCGATTTTATTCTCTGAAGCGGGAATTTCAGTGAATATAGCAAAATATTTGTAGTCTAGATAGAAAAATTAAATAGAAGGATGCGATTTTGGAATACTTAAGTACTTTTGTTTATTTTTGCACCAAATGCTTAATTTAGTTACCATTATTAGCATAGAGATTTCGGAGTGGAGGGGCCATGCATACAATGTTATTAAAAATGCCAATTTTGTTTTTGTTTAGTCTTTATGGTTCTGTCGACAACCCTATTTGCGAAAATATATGAAAATAAAAAATCTGTGTTTAAAAAAAGATCAGACTTTGCACTATTTACCTGCTCTCGGCGATGAATGTTTGGCGCTGCTTTTATATAAAAAGCGAAACACGCATGCATATAATTCGTGGTTCCTCAAAATTAGTGCCGCATATAGAACAAGCTACTATATCTTTTGAATTCGGTGTTCGATGCATCCTTGGAGGCGATAGAAAATAATAATAAATCACTGATTTGGTTCGTACTTGTTTTAATTTAAAAAGTCACTTTGTACATCGTCACAACAAATTATACAAACCGATACCAAGGAAGTTCGCTACAAGGTTTTGTTTCTGGACTTCGTGACTTCACTGCAATTTTTTGTTTTGTTTTGTTTTTTTGTATAGGCTGAAGCGCTGCTCAAAAAGACGGTAAAAGCGCGAGGAGAACATAGAGAGGTTACCCGAGGCGGCCTGCCTTGGCTGGCTACATTTCCGATTAGTGCATATGAGCACGTGTGTGCTCACTCTCCATTATGCCTGAGCCCCACTAGAGCGAGTTTAAGGCTGCCTAAAATAGACATCTGACCATTTTATTCCGAACGCTTTTGTTTCTGTTTTCTTCCGGAGCGCGTGAAAGCGCGTCTCTCGGCGCGAGCTCTCGGTATTGACAAAGCTACAACGGCATTGTGTTATCGGCATTTTTTTTTTCCCAGAGAGCGCGCGTGCGTTGGGCATCGGATACTACAAAATCATGTGCCATTCCGCTTTGCGAAGGTGGGTGACCAGAGAAGCTGTTTTGTACACGACACAGACCCGCCCCGAGGAGCCGGAGGAAATTAGACACGTGCGACGGGACCGCCCCTCGGCGGAAAGTTGACGCGCGCGACGGGACCGCCACCCCGGGAGAGCGGAAGGAAAGGAAACTAGGCACGCAAGCGCTTGGAACGACGACGAAGAGAGGGCGGTGTGAGTGGCAAATCTTTGAGAAACCTTTATTATCTACCTGAGAGTCTACTCATCTTGAAAATGGTGCCTAGTGATAACCAATCTACCGAAAATGCATACCCAAGTGATGAGACGTATGAGCTTTTTGCATAGAATGAAGCGATTTTGCATAAAATTCGGGACCTGAGTTTTTGTTGGCGCACACGAAACCTCCACGGAATCCTAGCCATAAACAGCTTCGCTGTAAAACCCAAACTATAAAGCGGGTTGTTAACGGTGTGGCGTAGCTCAGGTGTTAAAGACAAACGAAATAAAGCCGTAGCGTAGCTCAGTGGCAACGCCTCCGCTTCACATGCAGCGGGCCCAGCTTCGATCACGCGGGCGCTCTTTTCTAAGGATTTGGCAACACCGACGACGGACGCTCCCTAACGCCAACTACATCAACGGTGAGAAGAGCCCAGTGGTGGAAAGAGGCCCGTAACAGCTATCGCTGTAAGATGTACGAGGCCGAGACCACTCCAGAGTGATCATTCGGCGCTTTAAAAGCGAGTCGTTCGGGGCGACGTCAGCTAAGTGCAATTTTCACCACTTCACACAATGGTGATATCTCGGGTGATTTATATTTGTAGCCTTTGAACCTACGGGGATAAACTTAATTCGAACTTCCTCGAAATTTTTGTTTTAATGTCCATACACATAAACAGTATAATTTCAACTGCAAGTAAATCTCTTGGTTATTCGTTTCCCCTCACTTGGAACTGCTCGCCTATACATACACTCATTTGCCCCAAACTAGAATATGCCGCAGCGATATGGGATCCATACCAAAATTATCTTATCGAAAACTTAGAAGCCATTCAAAATCGTGCTGTAAGATTCGTGTACTCTGACTATTCGTCCTTTACCAGCGTCACCCAATTATAAAGGAACGTGCCGCTGTGCCTTTGCTAAATCAATGTCGAAGAATTGCCAGATTGTCACTGTTTCATCGATATTATGACACGTTGTCACCGAACCCTTACATCACGCTCCGTTCGCACTTTTCAAGTCGCATTAACAACATTCAACTAGTGTCATACCCTCGCCCAAACACAGATCGATTTGAAAATTTCTTTTTTGTTACAACAGCCAAAGATTGGAACGATCTTCCTGAATACATAGTACAGTTTAAGGACTTGGATAAATTCAAAGAAGCTCTTATAGCGCTAGATCACTCATAGTTTCATAATGATGAATTTCATGCGTGCAATTGTATTCTCTCCCTGTCTTTCTAGATATAAATGTTATCTTTTTGTATTCTTTTGTAATCTGTCCACTGGTTTTAGAGCGCAGCTCTTAGGCGCCCGTTTCCAGCTTGAGCGGCGTCGGCGTAACCGCGCAGTGCATTGTGGGAAACATTCCATACTGCACCGCGCGGGACCGTCGTGATGTCATCGTGACGTCATGAGGGCGACGTCTCGGCACGGCGCCGAAACGTCGCCGTGCCGAAACGTCACCGCGGTGCATTATGGGAAACGCCACCGCATTGCACCGAAACGCCACCGTGACGTTTTGGTACGGTGACATCACAAGTGACGTCACCAGGGTGACATTTCGGCACGGCCCGAAACGTCCGGCTTGAGGGGCGAGGAAGCGGGAGGAGGAGAGAGGAGGAGGAGGTGAAGGAGGAGGAGGAGGAGAGGAGTAGCAGGCAGGATGAGGAAGAGGAGGAGGGGTATTCCCTCCCCTCAGTACCCTTCCCTTTTCCTCCTCAAGAACTACTCTCTAATTCGGCCTTACAGGGTGTGTTGTAAACGTCTTTCATTTTTTTTTTTAATTTTTGCTGTGTAATGCCCACCCCTTGCTGTGTAATGTAATGTAATGTAATGTAATGTTTAATGTGTAATGTTTTGCTGTGTGCCACCCCTACCGGGGGCCTTTAAAAAAAGAAATAAAAAGTTCGAATTTTGTCAACGTTTGGAACCTAACAGGTTCGAAAGGTAGAAAATCGTCGAATTTCTTAGTGTCATAAATTCGGAAGTTCGAAAATGCCGATTTTCATAGCGTGAGAAAAGTCGGAAGTTCGAAAACAATCGAATTTATCGGCACCAAAGATTCGGAAGTCCGAAAATCGTCGAATTTTTTATGTAGTAAGTTTGATATTTCAAACTTTACGAACCTTTCGAACCCCTTAGTTCGATCTTCGAACCTCAGGTTTGCCAAAAGTTCGCGGCATCTCTAATGGCAACCATAGGTACTGTCATGCCTCACTGGAGAGGCCATATGGATAGCGAGCGCGTCCAGCCGTGGTCGGTGTCGTCGGCGTCAGTTGTTTCTGTTTGTCGCTCTAGTGAGGACTATAGGGCATTACGAAACGCAATGTGTTGAAGAGTAAAGTACCTTCTTGCGGATGTAGGCCTTCTGCATGCTCTCGAGGTCTCGGAAGCCGTCCGACAGGAGTTCCTCCCCGCTCTGCGCCGCTTCTTCGTCCGAGCTGTCCACGGCGGCCCGCTGGTGTTGACGCCCACTGCGGGCCTTGCGCAGCAGTAGCGGGCTGTAGAGGAGCGTGCGCAGCTGCTGCTGCCTGCTCTTCCGCCCGCTCACGGGCGACGACGAGATGCTGCGGCTCAGCGTGGGCGACGCGGGACACGACGACCGCTCCGACGACGTCTCCTCGCCCGCCGGCAGGCTGCCCCGGTGCTCGCACAGCCGCACCGACAGCCGGCTCGGGCTCTGCGAGGGCGTGCTGTCGCGACTCGCCGGCGACGTCCGGCTGCCGGACTGCTCGTCTTCCGATGGCCCCGCCGCCGACGCCAGGACCGTTGCCGCGGGTCTCGGATACCCCGTGCACACGAAGGGGTCCTCGTCGGCGAACCTCTGCTTGCGGACGGCGGCGGGTGAGGCCGATTGGGCCGCCTCGCAGACGCACGTCGGTTCCTCGGACGCCCTGGAGGTCGTCGTGGGTCCCTGGACGTCTTCGGGACTGGTCCGCGGTGGGGCGCCGGAGCGCAGCGTGAGTCTGCGGGCGTCGCATCCCCTGCTCCGGGGGTCTCCGCGCAAGAAGTCGGCGTTGGGCGGGCCGATGCTGCTTCGGTTGCGATGGTGGCTGAGCAGGAGCACAGAGGCCACGTCTCCCACGACGCCCTCGTCAGGCTCTTCGTCGATGTACTTGAGTTCGCCGGCCTTGTCGGCCCAGCGGGGCACCGGGTCCAGGAGGTGCCGAACGCGGGGCTCGGAGACCGCCGACGCGGGGCCGGCCGAGGCGGCGGCGGTGCTTCTGTGAGGGGCGGCGGCTTCCCCCTACAGAGGCGGCTCGCCGTCGGGAGACATTTCGGGAGACAGCCGGCTGCGGGCCATCCTCCGCATCCTGGGGGAGACGGCGAAAGGCACCGCTCTGAATGCCGCTATCGGGCGGGCACTGGAGCTATGCCGCAACGGGCAGGCACTGCACAAGCACGTTCTTGTCGGAAAGACTATTCGCAATACCAAGATGCAACCATAGTGTAGTTTTTACTATGTTCATTTCAGAGCTCCGAGCCAAAGCTTCTACTGTAGGGTGTATGCAACGGACGCCATATTTGAAGGCGCTGTTTGGAGCGCATGCTCGGAACGAGCTCATAGTAATATGCTGCTAAGACCGGCAATCTTGATGGTGCGGAATGCACACTGCGAAATAACTGTGGAAGCTCGCCTTCAACACGCGCCCAGCAGTCGCGCACACAGCTATGGCTGCCAGTGAATACTGCTTATGTAGTCACTGACAAAAGGAGAACGGCAGGGCATGTCTTTCGACCGCCCGGAGTCCAGCACACGTTCCATGACCTCCGCCGCGCTTTGACTGCGCGCGTGCGGCTCGAGGTGACGCGGAAGCGTTGTCGAAGGTAGGAAGCTCGCGCTGGAGGCGGGACGACACAAGTTCCTTCCTGCCGTTCTCACCCTGTCAGAGACTATTCGCGACTCCAACTAACTATAGGTGGCGCCACTCATTTTCCAAGATGGCGGGTTTAGTGAGGGTCAGAGATGCCTGCCGCTGCTGAGCCTGTCTAGTGTGCTGGCTTCACTGAGCGACATAAATTATTTCTGGTAATACGAGGAAGCTAGGGTGTTATGAGCGCAGGTCACCTCTTTAACCTGAAAACAAGAACGGTGTTTAGCGTATTATTTACGGAAGGATGCGCGTTTTAATTCTGGAGCGAAACCGAAACTTACCTCTATTTTGGATTTAATTTCTCGATATAGGTCTTAATTTCGGATTCTTTCATGACTCAAGATGTGTCTCACTTCGTAATTATTTACTTAGAAAAGTTGTTCGCAGAAACTTTATTTTGTGACATACATGTTCGATCCAGGCTGATATTTGTAGTTGTTGAAAAAATCAGTGCTGATATTTGTGCGTTCTCGCTGCCTTTTTCTCGCTCAGATAATTGTCATGGGAAATAATGAACTGCGGGCCTTTTAATTGTTTTTTGGGTATTTAGATGAATAATTGGTTTAACATTATTCCCAGCACAAGAATAAGAAAATAATTCCAATTTTTACAATATGTCCAGGAAACCCATAAATTAATAAACGCTGCTCTCACTGCAGTAACCCAAAGACGGAATCCGAGTCATACAGCTGAAGTGTGTGTGTGTGTGTGTTTTATAGCACTGCGTGACGCGTAGGACTTCATATTACATCCAGTGTTTGACTGTTTGTCTATCTTGATAACGATGTCAGAGTTTTTCATATTCTAAAAAGAAAACAGAATTATACCTTTCTGGAAAGACTATTATGGTTAAATAGCCTATTCTCGTGATATTGGCGTTAATTGGAGGCATACATTGCCGCGATTTGTATTAATAATAATAATATTAAAATTCACATATTTGAATAAATAATTTTTCAAGCTCTAATATATTTTGTTGCTTATGATCTAATTTTAAACGCGCGAAGAAAGATGACAATGAAAAGTGTGCTAATTATCATCACTGGTGCCAATTGCAGCATTTTTAATTACCAATAAAATAAAAATATTCTAAAATCAATGAAAACATTCTAGCTAATGTGAGAAATCCATGTAAAATTTCATTAATTGTGGGTAAAGTATATTGTGCTATCAAAGTCGCGACTTTTGACAATCGGCGAAACGTCCAAAGTCGCCGCCAATAAACTTCCAAACCAAATGCCCCCCCCCAAAAAAAAAAATATATATATATATATATTTTTTTTTAATTACTAGTTTTTTCATAACATTTATTTACTTTTGTATTTGCTCGCCGTCGTTTTGCCAATCTCAGCCTTTCCAGTTTGAAGGAACGCCTACCTGCTTGCACGTCTGCTCACTGCAGCACGTTTCATTGGCGTTGGAAGCCGGTGAAACAGTAGTGAGTTTTAATATTGCGTATACGAGCGAACTCAAGCCCCATGTGTTTGCGTTAGCTTTGCGTGTTCCACACTGCGCGTGCGCGGAGCCCAAAATTGCGGTCTTGAATGGCGCATGGCGATGAGGCGCACGCACAACGTGGGGCACGCAACTCTAACGCAAACGCACACCGCTTGCGTTTGCTTCTTTGCGCGATACTAAAACTCTCCAGTAAGGTACAATCCCATACCGGCTGCAGCACTACGTTGGGACAGTGAAGAGTGTTGTTTGCATTCGGAAATGACACTTCGCGAGCCATGATCGCGAGCAGTTCCGCCGTGCCCGCTGAGCAGGAGAATCGGGCGACCCTCACTAGAGCGCTTCCCATTTCCGCCGCGGGAGGGCGAGCGTCGAGCTGGAGACGCGGAGATGCACCAGTATAACCAATAACAGAATGTTTTGGAACGCGGTTAGCCACGAAGCGACTTAAAAGACTTCTCGTTTCACTGATCACTTGAGAGACAATGTAGATGCTGCTTGAGGTGTGTCAGCAATGCAGGTATATATTCAGAAAGATGTTTTCTAAAGACACATTTATCTTGCTTGTGTAGAAAAGTATCTAAAATATAAGTTCAATCACGGTCTGCATTTGGAATTAAAATGGAAATTAAATATCTATAAACTAACTAAATACCGGACACTGATAGTATTTCAATGAAGCCACTTCTACTTTAAAAAAAAGTATATTATTAATCTGTTGTCATTCTATTTCGTTGTTTAGCGGTACCTAGATACTGTTTAGATTCCTGCGGACTGGAAATGATCATTAAGTACTCCCGCTCCAAACAATAATGAAACAAACGGTAGAGGTTCGTTATATATAAAGAGTGGTTGAGCGAAATTGCCAGCCGAGTCAGAGAAGTTGTCTATTCATTTTACTTTTTCTTCCACTGCAAAAATTCGCCTCCTTCTACCTCAGGCTCGGAGTTAAATTCATCATGGTAACACTTCAACCAGCTCGCCTGCGCACTGACTCTAATTTCTCTAAGAAATGGCTTCGGAAGTAGATGTGAACTTCTCAGTCAAGTTGTACAATGCAAGCTGATGGGACATTAAAATTTTTATTATTATCACGTTTCTGTAAAGGAGTGCCTTTTAGTGCGAAAGCATTAACTTTCCCATGGAGCGAAGCCGGCGTTGTTTGAATCACTCTGCAGCAGCGAAAAGGCAGTTGAATTTGTATTGGCCAGAAAAACGGCAGTAAAGTTCCCATTCGCCAAGCACAACAGCGCAGATGCTTCGCCACGGAAGCCGGCAAGGCCGCTCGAGGTAAAAGCGGACAGCGCCTGAGAAATAAAAACACAAAGAGAAAACCACACCAACGCACATGCATCGTCACGAAAGACGTTGGGGCAGCTCAGAGTCAAAGCAGACACGCGCCTCAGAATAAAACAAAAAACACAAAAAAGCAGAGCAACGCGGATGCATCGTCACGGAAGCCGTTGGAGATTAAATCGTCGAAACCGTTGCCAAATAACTCCGGCAAATGGCGAGCTGGAAATATCTCTGAACCTTAAAAAACAGTTACCGCTAAGACATCCAGCATCACGGATGGTGCGTGTTCAATGACACAGCAAAGACAATTTTCTTGGCTAAGCCCATGTTCGAGACATCGCATTCGCCGAGATGCTCAGTGAATGGCAGCAGAATGGCTCTCAAGTGCTTTACGAAAAAGTATACGTGCTGTTGTTGTTGTTGTTGTTTTCTTACAGTGCACATCAATGATCAAGTAGGTGATCAACAAAAACCTAAGGGATAAGGAAGTAGATAAGAGGGCGAACATGCCGCTGGCCACGCAAGCTACCCCGTTCGGGACACCTTGCCAGCCACTGCAGCTCGTTAGCCCATGTGGCCCGTCATTTAGCGACACCGGGTTTCTGGCTAGGTACCCAGAGAGAGTTTCAAGAAAGCTACCACGAGTCTTTTGAAATCAATGCAAAGGGCGACAAGGGACTTCGCTCTTTGTGCGCGTGAGTTGAAACGTGGTAGCCCCAATGCGCAAATATCCCCCACACACTTCCGGTTCTGAACTAGACGGCGGGCTTCGCAGGGTTTGCTAAATCAAGTATACACGCTGTTATCCGTCGTCAGTCGACGTCGTAAGTGTTGAACAATCACGATGTTTATCTGGTGTTCTCCCAGCCTCAGAGTCCATTCCCATCATTTTTCGCTTGTTATGTTGGCGTTAATTTGCGTAAGTACTTGAGCACTTTGAATGCTGTGTCATTGTCCGTCTTGTCAGCAAGTCATATAATACGCAGCATCTTTTTTTCCTTGTGCTTTTGTCGCAGCTTGTATTAGTAATATCTGCTGCCGTTCTTCCTTTTTTCTCTTTTTTTTCAATGCTGTATTGTTGTGTGCATGTATTTGAATTTCTGCGTTATAATACCTACTCCTGTAAAAGCCCTGTCTAGGGCTGATAGTATCAATAAATAAATAAATAAAAATCTGGAAAATACCACTTATTGCACTGTCAGGCTCATTTCACTCTTGTGACGAACGAATGATCAGAAAGAATCGAAAAATATAATTGAACCGGAAGTGTGCGGGGCTTACCCAATAGGTGGCGCCACTGGAGGTTGTCGCCAAACAGAAGTGCGAATAAGGGGTACGTCAGTATGCTTATCGGCAAATAAATGCTTTTTTTGTAACGGGTGTTGCACGGAACTAGTCGTGACTGTTTGTTTTGACACGGCTCTAACTATGAGTAATTTTGTTAATTTTTTTAAAATAAAAGTCAGTTGCGAGTAGCGCCCCTGTCTGTCTACTTTCTTGGCCTTGTGTTTTTTGTTTACCTACCAATCATAAACCAACTGACCCAAATAGCCAATTTAATGCATACTAATTATCCCAATTCCTCTTTTTCTGGCGGTTGCATTCTTTTTTTGTTTTTTGCAAGGAGTTACTCTAACTTCTCGGCGTTCAAATGAGTTGGCATATATTTGTAGACATCATATCTCGGTAATGTCACTCAGCATCATTTCCCCGACTTATCCGTTTCAAATGCTTCCACCCCTACTCCAATTTTCTCTCGTAAACGGGGTCCCGAAAACGTCATGCTAAGATACTACACAGAACGTTCAAGTCGTTATCTTCAGGCAATCTCGGGCAGACGCACACGAAGCGCCCGATTTTTTGCTTCCTCGAAGCGTACTCTAGGAAACCAGGACGGCCGTAAGGAGTCCGCTGCGACACCGGCCAGTAATGATGGTCTAATGAGTTTCCTCAAAAAGGGAAGGCAGCCGTGGCGAGCCCTAAGCCGAGATAATCAGGAACACGACTGTCGTCGCGGTGGGCCGCGCCGTGGCTGGATAAGGCTTAATAGTATTTCCCGGTAAGATTTGCAGGGACGCCGACAGCAAATGGAAAGCCGGGACCGGTTAATTAGCCAGTAATTAACCTCAAGGCGGAGTCGTTCTCTTCTGCTGCATCGCCTCGCCTGATAAGCACGGGCCCGTGGGATTTATGGCCCTAGACTCAAATGTGGTGCAGTAACCGAATCTGCAAGTATGATCAGTTTTAAAAACGCAACGAACAACCGCGTCATAGACGGAAGGTTAATAGTATCGTTAATTACCTCGTTGGGAGCCAGGAGTGTACATATACCGCGTGTTTCGCTAAGTCCGAGCGCAACCGACATTACGATAAGTCGGAGCGGATCTACCAGCACCGAAAGTGCATCCCTCGCCATACCTCGGCAAACCTCACTCATGAGGGCCCTCACTCACCCTCACTCACCCTCATCTTCACAGGTGAGGTGAGGGTGAGTGAGTTTCTGAACCAGGAAAATTCATGAGTGTGAGGGTGAGTGAGTTTCTGAACCAGGAAAATTCATGAGTGTGAGGGTGAGTGAGGGCCGTGAGGGCTGTGAGGGCCGTGAGTGCGTGAGGGCCGTGAGGGCGGTGAGTGCGTGAGGGGCGTGAGGGGTGTGAGGGCAATGAGTGCGTGAGGGGCGTGAGGGGTATGAGGGCCGTGAGGGCGGTGAGTGCGTGAGGGGTGATGAGGGCCGTGAGGGCGGTGAGTGCGTGAGGGGTGTGAGGGCCATGAGTGCGTGAGGGGCGTGAGGGGTATGAGGGCCGTGAGGGTGGTGAGTGCGTGAGGGGTGTGAGGGCCGCGAGGGCCGTGAGTGCGTGAGGGGTGTGAGGGCCATGAGTGCGTGAGGGGTGTGAGGGGTATGAGGGCCGTGAGGGCGGTGAGGGGTGTGAGGGCCATGAGTGCGTGAGGCCTCCTTCAGACGGAGCAACTTTCTCAGCAATTTCGGTGTTGCTGGCGGGTTGTTCCCTAGCTTTCCCTAGATCGACACGAATTGTTGAGATCGGGTCCGGCTCAAAACAAGCGAGCAACTCGGAGCAATTCGAAGACGTTGAAAGCGGCTGCATCCAATCAGGGACGCGATATTTTCACGTGATACCTCGTGCCGGTGATGATGACAACAAAAGACTTGGTTCTGGTTTGAAATTGATCGTTTTTGGAAATAAACTGTTTTAATAAACTGAGGGCGATGAGTGCGTGAGTGTGTGAGGAGTATGAGTGCGTGAGGGGCGTGAGGGCGGTGAGTGCGTGAGGACAACGAGTGCGTGAGGGCCATCAGTGGTGTGAGGACGGTGAGTGAGTGAGGGGTTTGAGTGCGTGAGGGGCGTGAGGGGCGTTAGGGCGGTGAGTGCGTGAGGGGCATGAGGGCCGTGAGGGGTGTGAGAACCATGAATGCGTGAGCGGTATGAGCGCGTGATGGGCGTGAGGGGCGTGAGGACCGTGAGGAGTGTGAGGCTAGTAGTGCGTGAAGGGCATACGTGCGTGGAGGGCGGTGAGGCGCGTGAGTACTATGAGTGCGTGAGGGGTGTAAGGACCGTGAGGGCGGTGGGGAGAGTAAAAGGCATCAGTTCGTCAGGGATCTGAGCTCAAATGAAGCGCTTCCATTTGCATGTGGGGCTTTTGCGAGACGATGAGTTCTCTGTGAGGCCTGATTTCGCTTGAAGGCGTAGATAATTAGTGAGTGGTCGCGCGGGTATTGGCCCTTGGGGCCTCTCGCGGCATCTCCCGGAAAGTAAGATCGACGCTCGCCTCGCAAAAATTTCGCCGCGCGGATGCTTGCTGCGGTTTGGTTATTGGGTAACGGGTAAGAAAGAAGGAGTTTGTGCGAGCTAAGGCTCACTGCTTGGCGATATTTGATAGCGCGGTTTGCGCAACTAGCGTTAGGTTGGCCGTTTTCTTTGTTATGTTTGAGAAAAAGGAAGCTGGGTCGGAATGATTAAGAGTTCGCTCGCTCGCCGCTTCAGACAGCGAGTCGCCGGTGAACGGGTGGCGTTTTGCTGGTTGACGGCGGATGAAAAACGGGCGCTGTGCTCTATAGTAGAAGTTACTGCTTGAAGCGCTCTGACTTTAGAAATCTTTGCAGACGGCGCATGCAAACGCAAGTGAACTGCGAGCAGTCGCCCTTAGCCTCTACTCTTTTGTTCTAATTGTATAGGCTGTTCGAAAGAAAAAAAGTACACAAGCACGACTTTCTGGACAAATATCCTCAAAACATCATGTTGATATTGGTTGATTTTGAGCACTAGTACACTCTATCCGGTAACACAATATGAAACTTGATTTCATTATTTCTTTGCATTGAAGAATTGGGCGATCAGTTCACTGTTTATTTCGTTAAAGAGCACTGCTGAAAAATCATATTTGCTTCATGTAATCGACCGATATTTATTATGTCAGTCATTCGGTCCGTACGCACTACGTTTGCTGGAAACAAAAGGTTTCGGAGTGCTGGGCCTTTGTATGCGCACCTTTCGCTTCCGGCAGAGGGTCACCTGTCGATGAGTAGACTCCGTATCCCCTCAGAAGCACTAATGCCAAAATTAGCGCTTGCAGAAAAGCCGGAATTTCTTGTGAAAACCTGCTAGCTCGTAACTAAAAATTATAGAAGTGGTGTTTTAACTTCCCTCAAACACTGTGACCATTCGTAATTATGAATTTTATGAATTTATGGATTGCAAGCTTAAGTCACTCGTGATACAAATCAGCTGCACTGCGATTTGTCCACAGCCAGGAATTATCTTCAAAACATCTGGCACGTTAATTTTTTCTTGTAGTTCTATTGCACAAGACGACAGTGCACCAATAAATTGGCTTATTATGAATCGAAAAGTCACGCAAAAATAGATAAAAAATGATTAAAGCCTGATTGAGATATCAGTACACGAAGACAACTGATGTAGTAGACATGAGCTCATGCATAAGCGAAAGCGTCACTGTAGACAAGCTGCGTTCTCGAGTTTTGAACACTGTCACTATAGCTGTACTCGCATTTATAAAATGTATTATGCTAGAAAAAGCTATTAAAGAATTGGGCGATCAGTTCACTGTTTACTCCGATTAACGAGCACTGCATGAAAAATCAGTCATGTTGCTTCATAAATCGACGGATATTCATAATGTCAGTCACTCGGTCCTGACGCACTACGTTTGCTGTAAACGCAAAGGTATTCGGACGTGCTGGGCCTTTGCTATCAGCATTGCACACTTTCGCTGTCCGGCAGAGCGGTCACCTGTCGAATGAGTCAGACGCCGGTAGTCCGCTTCAGAGAGCAACTCAATGCCGAAAGCTTGAGCGCTTGCAGCGCAAAGCCGGATGTTTCTTGTGAGCAACGCGTGCTACGCTCGTAACTACAAATTGTCAGAACGTCGCGTGTTTAACTTCGCTCAGAACACTGTGACCATTCGTAACTTCACTGAATTTTACTGAATTTCATGCAGATTGCATGCTTCAAGTCACTCGTGATACAAATCAGCTGCACTGCGATTTGTCCACAGCACAGGAATCATCGTTCATAAACATCTGGCACGTTAATTTTTGCTTGTAGTTCTATTGCACAAGACTTGACAGTGCACCAATAAATTGGCGTATTATGAATCGAAAAGTCACGCAAAAATAGATAAAAAACTGATTAAAACCTAATTGAGATATCAGCACACGAAAGAGCAATTGAATGTAGTAGACATGAGCACATGCATAAGCGGAAAGCGTGTAAGGCTGTAGGCAAGCTGGCGTTCTTCGAGTTTTTTGAACCCTGTCACTAGTAGCTGTACGTTGCATTTATAAAATGTATTATGCTAAGAAAAAAAGCTATTCAAAGACATGTATACATTTGCTAATGGTGCTGCCGACAAGATCAATGGCGAATTAGAAATTCCAGGTATGTATTGATATTGTTGAATTACGTGTAAGGTCAAACGGTAAACAACGCTCGGTACTAAGTTTTAGTTAACCCGAGATTAGGACAATTGAATCGGCACCAGAGAAGGGACGTGCGTTCCAAAGTAATGTTTCAGGTCTATAAACGTTGGGGAGTAGTACTTAGTTCGCAGTTATCCAACAGTGCCCAGCTACAGCAGAAACAACGTTGAGCTCTAGCGGCGAGACACACGCACGGTTTCATTTAGACTCAACCAGTGAGGTATGCACTCGCAATCTTTTATTTCTCTCAAAATTTCACAACAATCCTTTATAAAATAAATCATATCACTCTAGCACATTATACAATTCTGAGCATATATACGTATATATGGGCGGTTTCATTTGGATTCAGGCAACGAGTGGCAGTCGTATTTTTTATTTTGCTTCAAATTTTTATATTTTGTGGAGCATGTTCCTAGAAGAACAATCCTTTTTATTTTCATGTCCTGACATGATTAGTTCCTGAGAAAAAAAATCTCAAAGAAGCGGGAAAGAACTACGAGGTTTTGACGATTGTCGTGTGTGGCGTATTTGAATCACTCTCAATCTCAAAGTATTCAAAAGAGAACGTCTATATTTTTTAGTGTGATATATAGGCATGTAGGTAAGCCGACATTATAACTGCTATTTATTATTCGTCGCTCCAATTTTTGTAAAAATCCCCAAACATGCCTCCGCGAACAACTGTGACCTAAATTGCGGATTTTATTTTGAGTCGACTATGTTTAGTATCGCTTTTAAAATATTACCACGTGTAGAACCCTTCATTGCCTTCCAAATTAAGCAAAGTTTGTGTTTTTATCATGTACGAGTACTGAGATATAAATTATGAAACAGAGAGGGTTTTCACTTTTCGTTCAACTTCAGCACGCTGTATAAAAAAAAAAAACATTTTTAATTTCTTTTTTTGCGTTGCGTTCTCTTCACACCTTTTTTTAGCCAGAATACATTCCGTTAATAGTATTTGCCTTGGTTTTGAGTTTTAAGCCTCTAAAAATGCTAAAAAAGAGCAAATGCCGATGGTGGGATTTGACGATTTTCGTGTGTGGCGTTTTTGAACCACTCTCAATGTCAAAGTATTCAAAAGAGAGTTTCGATATTTTTTATTGTGATATATATGCAAGTCAGTAAAACGACATTCCATCTACTATTTATTATTCGTCGATCCAATCTTCGTAAAAATCCCCAAACATGCCTCCGCGAACAACTGTGACCTAAACTGCGGATTTTTTTTTAGTGGACTATGTTTAGTTTTGTTTTTAATATAATACTACGTGTAGAACCTTTCATTGCCTTCCACATTATGTAAAGTTTGTGCCTTAATCACGTACGAGTACTGAGAAATAAATTATGAAACAGAGAAGGTTTTCACTTTTTGTTCAATTTCAGCACGCTGTAAAAAAAAGTAAAGAAAAAAACTTTTTAAATTTTTTTTTGCGTTGCGTTTTTTACATTTTTCTTTTAGCCAGAATACATTCTGTTAGAGTTATATGCACTAGTTTTGAGTTTTAAGCCTCTAAATGTGCTAAAAAGAGCAAATGTTGATGGTGGGTTTATGGGTTATAGCTGTATATTTTATTCTTTATTATAATAATCTAAGGGACGTTGAATAAATACTCATATAAAAAACATGAATGTCGTTAGGCGTATAATAACAAGTTTGCAATTCCAAACGTCTAAACACTATAAAATCGCAACTGCCGGGAGCGGGTTTTCAGACAATTTCTGCCGGTGCCATGATTGGAGGGGCCTCAAGCCTAAACCCTATGCGCTACATAATCTATACTACGTTAGAAATATCAAAGTATAATATTGTAAAACATTAGAGTAAAATACGCTCCCTATTGGAAACCTAGATTTTTAAATGCGAAATTTTATATTTTTAATGCTAAATTCATGTTGATAACAGAACCAAATCATTTTTCAGCATATTTAAAGGCTTAAAACTCAAAACCAGTGCATATACCTCTAACGGAATGTATTCTGGGTAAAATAAGGGTGTAAAAAAAACGCGAAGCAAAAAACAAAAGAAAAATATTAAAAATGTTTTTTTATACAGCGTGCTGAAATTGAACGAAAAGTGAAAACCTCCTCTGTTTCATAATTTATTTTTCAGTACTCGTACGTGATTAAGACACAAACTTTACATAATATGAAAGGCAATGAAATGTTCTACACGTGGTATTATTTTAAAAACAAAACTAAACATAGTCGACTAACAAAAAAATCCGCAGTTTAGGTCACAGTTGTTCGCGGAGGCATGTTTGGGGATTTTTACAAAGATTGGATCGACGAATAATAAATAGTAGATGGAATGTCGTTTTACTGACTTGCATATATATCACAACAAAAAAATATCGAAACTTTCTTTCAAAAAAATATCGAAACTCTCTTTTGAATACTTTGAGATTGAGAGTGGTTCAAAAACGCCACACACGAAAATCGTCAAATCCCACCATCGGCATTTGCTCTTTTTTAGCATTTTTAGACGCTTAAAACTCAAAACCAAGGCAAATACTTTTAACGGAATGTATTCTGGCTAAAAGAAGGGTGTGAAGAAAACGCAACGCGAAAAATAAAAAAAATAAATGTTTTTTTTTTTATACAGCGTGCTGAAGTTGAACGAAAAGTGAAAACCCTCTTGATAAGCCTGCTGAAGGCTCCCGTCGTGAATTCTTATGAGCTTTGGAATATTTCCTGGGTTGCCAAAGGCAACCCGGAAATATTTGACATTTTCAATTACTATTACCAACGTTACTCAAATCTATTTTCAATGGTACAGTATCAATAGTTTTCAATAATCGAGTACCGATAGCACGCAATCGATATTTTTGCGGTAGTCGACCATCGATAGTGTCATCGATAGTTTTTACGGTACTCGGCTCCGGATGTATTGATAGTTTATACATATGTACCGACAGTCAACCAACGATCGCATACTATTGATAGTTTTATAATAGTATACTCTTGACAGTACAGGGTTTCAGCAGATTGTGTTCGCACTCCGATAACGATAGGATGCGGGCGCAAACACAGTTGTCGGTTGTCGATGTAGCGCGTATCGCTATCAGAGCTGTAGAAATATCTGCTGAAAAATATACAAATCCCCCTGTTCACAGACTGCACTGAGGTGAAGTCCCTATATGATATTCACTGGTAACAAAAAGCATATCGAGGGGCTTTACACCGAGGCCCTTAAGCGCCTTATCGGTCCGCCAACGAAACAGCGCCGCGCACGCCATCAAGAATACTTGCACGGCCCTACAAAGAGACGACGGGACCGCCGTAACGATACGATGGATCCTGGGACACGATGGGCACCCCGGCAACGAGCGGACCCACGAGCTGGCGAGCGAGGCTTCACGACACCGCTCCCGGCACGGGGACCCGACGTGGCTGACACCCTTCCAAAGACCCCGAGGAGCGCTGGAGCCGCCGCCAACGAAGACGGCAGGGCCTGCTTCCTACAATCATACCTTGGCAAACCTCACTCATGAGGGCACTCACTCACCCTCACTCACCCTCATCCTCACAGGTGAGGTGAAGGTGAGTGAGTTTCTGAACCAGGAAAATTCATGAGTGTGAGGGTGAGTGAGGGCCGTGAGGGCTGTGAAGGCCGTGAGTGCGTGAGGGCCGTGAGGGCGGTGAGTGCGTGAGGGGCGTGAGGGCCATGAGTGCGTGAGGGGCGTGAGGGGCGTGAGGGCCATGAGTGCGTGAGGGGCGTGAGGGCTGTGAGGGCGTGAGGGGTGTGAGGGCCGTGAGGGCGGTGAGTGCGTGAGGGGCGTGAGGGCCATGAGTGCGTGAGGGGCGTGAGGGCTGTGAGGGCTGTGAGGACCGTGAGTGCGTGAGGGGTGTGAGTGCCGTGAGGGCGGTGAGTGCGTGAGGGGCGTGAGGGTGAGTGAAGGGCTGAAGGTGAGTGTGAGTGAGTGTGAGGGTGAGTGAGGGGCTGAGGGTGAGTGTAGCTGTGAGGGTGAGGGTGAGTGAGGGGCTGACGTGAGTGTGGCTGTGAGGGTGAGGGTGAGTGAGGGCGACCTAAAATGCCGACCTCTGATCCTCGCATCGTTCGTCGTCCTTGTGCGTGGTGCGCCTTAGGCATAATTTGGCGCTTTTTTGTGCGGTTACTTCTGTTAGTGGTGACTTTCCGGCAAATTGCGTTGTTCTTCGCGAGAAACTCCCGTGACGTATATCAATCCCGCAATCCGGTCCCCAGCCACTGCAGCGTTACTTTCAGCGTACCACACCCGGAGGTTCACAAGTGCGCCTCCTACCGTCAAGAGTGTTTGCCGCTAGGGGCGGGTTGGGGATCCACTAATGACGACGTCACGCGCGGGCCTTTTATGTGGTATTGAGTCGACGTCCCGCTGTACTGTCGGATGCGCGCGACCATTGAAGCGGACGACTTCGCACGCCGTACAGCCAGCTGGCAACAGAGCCCACGGTTCTACGCTACCTCGTTGTAACTTTGCTAAGGGTGAATACTAAGCCCCACATTTTGTGCCGACACCTTCGGTATGCGCTACGTATGCGAGCACAACGCACACATAATAGGGCATGACGCAGCGAAAAGCTTGATAGTTCTTCGCAGGAAGAGCGAGCTCCGCGAATACGTAGTCACGTTCCGATTTTCCCGCCAGTGCCGTAGCTTCACCGTACTCGCATGTTACGCGATTACGGCTTCCACGGCCTTCCCAGTATTTCTGGCTTCCAGACACCTAGGCTAAGCGAGTGGTTAGTTTAGCCGGTGATGGTTGAGGCACAAGATATGATGAGTGCCATGATGATGCAGATTTAGCTGTGCTTGACTGGCAACACCGGGTCGTAGAGCCGGCTGCGCCCGGATAAACTTTGGAATGAAGTACACGATGTTCGAGTGAAATCTTCTCTTTGCGTCAATGACCGCGCTTCCTTGGCTGCCTCGTCATCGCGTATTTTTTGCTCGTTCTCTACGTTGACCTTTGACCTGCATGCCCTTCCCTAGATTCCGAAGCACCGAGGAATCTTTTAGTATAACCTCGCTATATCGCACTCTGAAGTGCCGCGTGACTCGAACTATACGTTTGCGAGGATAATAAAATATAAACACGTGGCAAGTAAATTTTAAATACCTCAAGCGGACTTTTTTCCACATACGCCGTCATATCCACAATTCATATCTGTGAACAGGTGTCTCCGGACTTTTTGTTGCTGAAATAAATTATGCCGATGCGTCTACTATTTCCTGGGTCTTTCGTACGCATAACCGGTGCAATCAGCCAATACAGCTTGCAAGTGTGCCTGCCCCTCGCGCACCTTGCGCGTGTGTTACTCCCAAAGGCGCCCACGTGGTCTTGTTTACACCCGTGCCTCAACCAATAGCAACGCGAGCTTAGCTGCTTCGTCATCACGCGTTCCTCTCTATGTCGGTCTTTGATTGACGTGGCCTTATTGTCATACATGGGTAAATTACTTTCAAAATGTAATTTAATTACAATTACAATTACTTTGGTCCAAAAGTAGTTGAACTACAATTACAATTACTACTACGTGAAAATTAGTTCATTACAACTACAAATTACTTCTAAAAGTAATGCAATTACTTTACAATTGCTTATTTCTGAGAGCTACCCGACTTGGGCCATATAACTTCAAGCGAGTTATATCGCCGCTGTATAAATGTCACGTATTTTACTTTCGTTTTACAAAATTTGTTAAATGGATTATAGAACTTGACGCTTTAGATGAACTCTGCATTCTTATATTCTGCATTAAAAATATATATTTTATATACTCGAAGACACCTGGGAAGAACCGTCCCCGCAAGACCTTGCAAGAGTAATTGTAATTGTGCCTCTGAATTTTTGCAATTACTGACGCTTCGAAAGTAATTAAATTACAATTACAATTCCTTTAGCCGAAAGTAGTTAATTACAATTACAAATTACCAGAAATGTAATCTAATAGAAAGAATTCAATTGCTCTAGTTGCATTACTACTCCAAGTAAGCTTATTGTATTCCGACGCGCCAAAGGCGCATTTTGGAACGCTTGCTCGCAGATCAGTACAACAATGGAAAGTTGGCGTATTAAGAGACCGAAAAAGCGCTACATCCTAAAAAGTCAGGGCACTTGTCGCAACCCGAAAAGTGTGAAACACTACGACGGCTGAGGTGTCACGTCGGATCGGCTCAATGCTTCATTTCGAGTAGATGGACCGAATGAACGGTAGAGGTGCGAGCGCGCGACCATGGAGTCCGCCGAAGCGTTCTGGTATTAAACTGAGTGACACGCCGGACAGAAATTTCATAGCGTTTTCGAACCGATGAAGGCGTATTACGTAGAGAGAATTTCGTGAAGCTGTTAAACAATTTTTATTTGACACAAACTGACAGCCTCGCGGTAACTGAAGAATACTTGAAAAATCGCGCGCTCAAATTTGAAATGCAGGAACAGCGAAACTGGTGTGTGTCGCAATAAGTGTCCCTTGTCGGTATACTTCGTTTCAGCTTCCGTCCGAGCGCAGCCAAAGCTACGTGTGGCCGGAGCCAATCACATGCCGGCAATAGGTCACACGATCGCGCCTGCAATTTTGTATCACTCCGCTGCGCCGCCGGTCGTCCGCGCCGCCCGCGCTCGCTGAGTATTTCGTCTGCTACGGGTGTATCAACGGTATCGTCTGCTACAGGTTTAAAAAGTGTATTTTCACGTTCTGAACTCTAGTCACAGGGGATGTCAGTACGGAGGTTGGCCGCTGGCGTCTGTGTCCAAGCTTTCAACCTGTTCGGCATAGTTTCGAGATGTAAGTACACGATGCAAGGTGCCCGCGATGACCCGGCCGTTGATGTTTCCTTGTATTGTCTGGATATACCAGGGCTCCAGGCGCAGTCCTTTCCACCAGCTTCTCGGCGTTCAATGTGATCGGCAGGTAAAGGAATGCCCTGATTTTGCCGCGTACCAGTGAATTGTAGTGGCCCGGACGCTTTTCTTGTTTACAACGCATTCGCGGTACGACGCGGCCGGAGTCTCCTGCCGAATTCGAAAGTAGACATTCATTAGGACCTCTGGCGCCTGACGCCCAAACGTGCCTTTGCGAAAGAACGTTTTGAAGCGACTCGGTGAGGAAAGCAGCGAAGCACATGATTCGACGATTACGGGAACGAAATCACACAGAAAAACCGAGCGCTGCAGCCGTGTTGCCAGCGGATGTACGTGTTTTCACCAAACCACATGCGTTTACATATATTAATACAAACATAAACTTCAGATATTTCATTCCTTTAGTTGCAAATCATTCTTAGCAGTACACATCCGGAATATTGTGCAATGTTTACGCACAAAACAGTTGTTTTTTAAAAATTGTTTTTGCGGACTACTTTGTGGTGCGTAGGAATGCTCTTCTCGAAGTTGCGAACCGTCCCTCAGCCTTTGGCTGCGCTCGGACGAAGCTGAAATAAAGTATAGAGTGGGCAATGTCAAAACATCTTACGCAATACGTTATTAAGCATAATGCTCACCGCCTTGTGTTCACTGAAGACACTTCCAAAATCGCGCACTCAATTTTCAGACGTGTAGTTCCCCGATTTCACGCCTAGCGTTAATTTCTTTATTGCCCGAGAACTTTTCTGGCATACCAACCGAAGAACGCTTTGTTTTTATTGTTTCCATTATCAGTAGTATCATATTTGAGGCTTCTGCGTGACGTCATGACATCATGTGATTCACGGTGTCACTTGACGTCATCAAGTCGTGTGGTATCACTTCGCACGCAGGGACTCTGACATGACAATATCGGAGTAATGGTCGTCCCGAAGCCAGATAACAGGTGACGGGATGCGTGTGATGAGACGCGAGAGTTGAAGCCGAGCGGCGTGGCCGCCAGCGGCGTGAAATCAATGCGAAATCATTTGGTGGAGTGCGTTGAAAATGGCCCGCGTTCATTCAGAACAGAGTCGGCGGCGCGAGACCTACTAAGTGTCCCAACAACTGCATATTGCGGCAAAATGAAACGCGAACAGGGCCATGCTGACATTGGTGTGAGCATAAGGAGCCCGTTGCCAAATCGCAATTTATTTCTGCAGCTAATAACTTTTTTTGTCACAATATTTTGCTTTAACGTTTTCGTGGGCAGTTTTGTTGCAGGATTTGGTGAGGGCTCGTCAAGTGCTGGTCTTTGAAGCACACGTAATGCAGGACATTTTGTTTTGTAAAATTGCAGAATGTTGAGGCATTTCGTCAAATGCAAGCAGAATAAATTCCGCGTGTTTGTCTTAAAGTAACCACATCTAATGTGCCAGATGATAAGAGTCGGAACAATAGAAGACTACATTTTTTTAAGAAGGTACCTGGTCAAGAGCATAAAGATAGCAGGTATACTTGACATGATGATGACGTCTTCAAAGGGGATGGCGAGGAGCGGAAGAAAGAAACCCTCCAGCGGAGCTTGATTGAGGAGATTGATTGATTGATTGATTGATTGATTGATTGATTGATTGATTGATTGATTGATTGATTGATTGATGCGCCAGATACAGACTATTGCAGACATAGTTTCAGAGGGGAAAGAGCTTTAGTAGCTGTGATGGATTCAAACTATGTACATGACTTGAAAACTGTTAGAGGACTAAAACAGTTCTCACGTTCCGTAGCCTTTCCTGCGCAGAGGTAGGATGAGTAGGTGTACTGACCTATCCTCAGTCGACACAAGACAGCCTCATAGAAACGTTCACGGTGGTCGGGCACTCTCCCACTCACTGATAATGTTTTCACAGAATGGAGCTTGTTATTAACTTCTTCATCCCATTCTTGCTGCCACTTCCTTCTAATACAATGCTTTAAGAGTGTGCTATAATCTTTGTGGAATGTCATGCAGGTCCACTTCTGCTCCCGGCAGAACTTGCAGCAATGTCTGTTTCTTTTCATTTCCGGGTATACACATGGCTAGGAACCCAACATAAAATTATTTTAATATTCCTCTTGAAGCATCAATAATTTTATTCGTAACTCCATGATTATTGGCTTTTCGAAGTCTTTAACGATGAGATGTGAACGCAGAGAACTCCAGTGAATCAGTGTACACGACTCGACTGCTTGCTCTTTGTTTTTATAATGCGATCAACTACAAGACGGAGACCGCATAACTCTGCTGTTAAAATTGTGGCTGTACACGCAATCCGTTTTACACAGCGAACAGAGGGCTGACCATAGCACGTCCAACAAATGATTCTGTCTTAGTACCATCCGTGTAGTATGAGTTGTGTCTAGAATATCTACTCTGAGAGCTCAAAAGTTCCTGTTTTATGTATTCTGGTGGAGTTCTTCTTTTTATTTTTCGTTAGTGAGAGGTCACAAGAAACGAGGCAGTTGTCCCACGGAGCTATTGCTTGTGTGAACAGGAGTGGACGAGGCATTGTACTACTCAGTCCAATTGAATCTGCTTTGATACATTTCTCATGCTAAAGGTGGTATTACAGTGGGCCTGTTGTCAAAAGTACGTTTATATTTCATTTCTTCAACAGCTTCTCGAGAAGGGTGCAAGTGAACTGAACGAATTCCTAAGCGAATACATAAACCCTAGAGCAAACCTTCAGCTTCTCCAGAGACCATTCATTTGACCTGCGTAAAGGCTGGGATAGGCGACGTGCGAAATGCACCTGTAGACAGCCGCAGTCCCTGGTGATGAATAGAGTCAAGCATTCGTAGGGCTGAAGGACTTGCCGATCCATACACACTACTACCATAATCGAGGCGCGAGCGGATCACCGATCCGTAAATTCGGAGGAGGCAGAGGCGATCAGAGCCCCAAGATGTGTGAAAGCGCCTTAAGGATGCTTAGTGCTTTCTGGCATTTTTACTTTGAGATATCTGATATGCGAAAGAAAGGTCAATTTACTGTCAAAAATAAGCCCTAAGAATTTATGTTCAGGTTTTGTTGGAATTGAAGTGGATCGCATGGTCAACGAAGGCTTCACTGAAGTTCCCCGTAGGCAGAAAAACAAACAGACACTGTTTTTTCAGGTGAAAAGCTGAAGCCGTTCTGGTCTGCCCACTTGAGCAAATTGTTAATTGCTAATTGGACTCTACGTTTGCACAAAGCAAGGTTGCAGGATGAGACGGATATCTGAAGGTCGTCAACATAGAGTGAATACTGTACAGATGGTGGAATGGCCCGAGCTATTGAGTTCATTTTAACTATAAAAGAGGTCACACTCAAATCGCCTCCTGACGAACGCCATTTTCCTGGCAGAACTCTCTAGAGTAAGTGGTGCCCAATTTAACACGGAAGGTACGCATCCCCAGATAGCTCTTTGACGAATGCTAGCATTCTACCACGAATGCCAAAACTTCACAGGTCTTGCAGGATGCCATGACGCCATGCCGTGTCGTATGCTTTTTCCAAGTCAAAGAAAACAGACAGGCAGTACTGCTTATTTACAAAGGCCTCACGAATAGTAGTCTCCAGACGAACTAAGTGATCTGTTGTAGACCGTGACGAACGAAACCCGCACTGGTATTTGTCAAGGATATTTACTTTTTCAAAAGTACATGAGTCGTTTGTTAAGCACTCTCTCCAGAGTCTTACTAAGACAGCTTGTTAGCGCTATTGGGCGATCACTGGTCGGGCACGGCGCATCTTTTCCGGCTTTAGCAGAGGGAAAACAGTGGCCACTCTCCATGAGGATGGAAATGTGCTCTCTTGCCAAATGCGATTAAACAAATACAGTACTATAGTCAGAGTGTAGAGGTGTGGAGATATGTAAGCATGTAATAATGAATTCCATTCGGTCCGGCAGCCGTAGGTTTGACTTTATGCAGCACCTGTTCCAGCTAACTCAGCGTAAGGCGCGAGTTGTAAGCTTCTTGAGCTCCACCGGATGTTCGAACAGACTGCAGCTCTGCCTGAGTCTTGTGTTTCAGAAAAGCAGCTGAAGAGTGCTCGTACTCATACCAGAAGTGCCGTACTTTGCTCGGCAGTAGTGACTTCCACAAGCAGGTCGCCAGACGGGAGCTTTTTGCTTTGAAGTCTTTTCCTATCACATCCTCTAGAGTCTTTGCAACCAACAAAGGTGAAATTTTTGAGAGTGGCTGGTTGTTGGTTGTCGTTCTCCGAGTGCATTACCAGAAACTTCGGGAAGGTAATAACTGGCATTGTGGGGCTTGCTTTTTTTTATGTTTCTTCGGTCCGACCCCTTTTCAAGGGCCGATCTAGAAAAGATTTAGCTTTGGAACCCATATGAATGGGAGAAACATTCAGCACCCGTGGCATGCCACCCACCACCGAGCCCAACAAAGGAATGGTCAACAGCCCATAACAAATAGGGCTTTGCTGGTACCGTTGAGCCATTAGCACTTGCCGGTAGCGTACCCAAGCGTGGTTAGAATTTAGAGTATTCACTACCACACAGGTTGGCCCTCGCCGCCAAAGGAGATGAAAAGGGCGTAAGGGAGGTGGGATGAAGAAAAGGAGAGATTTATAAGCAAATGAAGAGGGGATAGTAGGAGAAAAGGCGACTGACTGGATCATCCTGGCCGGGCCTTACCAGGACACCTGCCGTCTACAGGAAGCAGGGGCCGAAGTGGTGTGTTGCCTCGCCCGGGGGCCCCAAGGGTCCAAACCTACGCCGGGCTCGGCTCAACCACCAGGATGCCCTTTTCCCTGGACACGGGCTCGCCACGCACAGCCAGACGTGGGTAGGTCTTACCCACTTTTACTCAGGGTCCGTAATGTAGCCAATGTGGCTGGGGTCCGTGGTGTCGCTACTCACCAAGCACCTAGCACCCTAAGGCGCAGGCGCGCCTGCGGGGCTCGGGGTCCGTGGAGACGCCACTCTCCAAACACCTGCTTTCACAGGTGCGCCCCTGCGGGGAGCGGAGATTGAGATGTCTGTCCTTCTTTTCTTTCATAATTTTTGCTGTGATTTTTTTATACACCAGTCTCGGGTCACTCATCATGTTGATGTAAAATACTATTGTTTAGACTATAAAAAAATGATGAGGCACAGGAATTTAATCAGAAAAGCCGCCTTTGAAAAAGTGGGTTGCTTTTTGCGCACGGTCACAATGCACAGCACAATATTGTATTTTCGATTGGAAACCTTGTGCAATCCACAAAATCATTATTATCACTCAGCCGATCGGAGTACACTGGCTATAAACGTTTGCACGGCAGTGAAATGGCGAATAATTTATAAATGTTGTATTGTCATTTTTATAGGCATTTTTCTTCGGCGTTCGTTTTCTCCTTTGTTTATCAATCGAAAACTGCGAGAGTCATCTTTCAATTTTAGTAACTTCTGATTCTGGTTTAATCCTACCCATGTTTCTTATGAATAAACGCATTTATAGACGACGACGAAACTGTGTATGAATGCAAATAAAATTCAGCTGTGTTTGAGACTTTGTGTTTGTCCGTCCCTTCTTGTCCCAGTCTCGGTTTTTTTAAATGTTTAATCGTTCCATGTCGTTAGAGTGCCTGCCTAAAACATTTTATGCAATACGTTATTGGACACAGACTCAACACCGCCTTGTAGTAGCTGAAGAACACTTCCAAAATCGCGCACTCAATTCTTCCAAAATCGCGCACTCAAAATATTCAACTCAACATTAAAAATAAGGATGGCTAACAGCGCTATGATTGTAGCATGTAACGTCTTAGACAGAAACAAACTAGCAAAATTCTAAACTTTGCTTTCGGGTTACTTACTTTTTGTTGTAATATTTTATTCTGTGGCCCTCGACTGCATTCTGCCCAGCACTCCAAAGGTGTTGCTTAGATTAATAAGGCTTCAAATGAGGCACGAACGGGAGGGAGCCTTTTGTTTTGAGATTTTGCGTTTTGTAATGTGGAACATCTGTTTAGATATTACAACTGCTACTTAATATTGGTGTTAGATTGTTAACACGCACCACCCTTTCTAATTTGTTTTGGCTCGGTATAATATAGGTTGCTACACTTTAATGGATGTGGTAAACATGGCACCGCACGCAGGCAAATCTTCCAGCGGTTTCTTCGTTGGCTCTAGACAATATAGCTACAAATTCATGAAGCAACTCGCCAAGGTTTTTATGCCGGCTTTTCTTTTTCCCGTCTAAATTGATTTTATATGCAGTTCAAGGTCGTATATTAAATTATTACAACGTATTACCTAGAACGTTATCGAACTTTCATATATTGTTCTTGTTGTTTAAGGCGTAAGTTCTACCGGTGTAAAGAACGCTTTTGACTGACTTGCGAGTGCTTCTAACGACAAAACGTACACACAAAAAAAAAAAAGGTTAGCAAGAGACGTTGGGGAGAAATAGACGTTTCATCATTACTTTTAGCTCTAGGAGAGTGCGGTATATTATAAGAAGCTACCGGTAAGATCTGAAGCAGTGCACAAGCACTTCAATGAGATAGCCACCTTGAGAGCCGCATGTCAGATCACGGAATCTGTTAGCTCCGAATTTTTACTGGTGATTTTGTCCTCATTTTTGTTTGCGATATCCGTATTGCTCAAATAATCTTCAACGTTTTCTAATATAAAAAGCACACTTTCTGAAGGTCTCATCTTCAGGTTGCAAATTTGTTGAGCGTGAAAACATAGTTATGTTTCATTCCGGATCGATAGCCAACTTCAAAACGTGTTAATTGTTTCAGCGATTGTGATGATAGTTGTAGCGAAATTCATTTCGGCGCAGAAGACAGGCGCCGCAGAAAGGCAAGTCACCCACATCGTAAGGTCTACGGCGCCGAGTCTAACGATGATAAAATTATATTGTACAGATGAATTCAAAAAGTGGTGGTGCCTAATGAATAAAACACCAGGAAAAATGGTGTGTTTTCCTATGTGACACCAGACATTTCTACGACACGTGAATTGGGACATTCCTACATCAGTGCTCTAGAGTGTTGTGGTGTGAAATCAGTGCTTCGTTGATATTTTGGCTCTCGTTTGATCACGACATTGTTTGGAGGATTGTGGAGGTTTTCGTGTAACCAGGTTTTGGTACAAAACGAGCGTGTTAGTAACAGTAATTAAACACGAGGAAGATACACAGAAAGGGGAGCCTTCGTTGTGGAAGTCTTCGTTGTCCGTCCCCCTTTCTTTGTATCTTCCTCAGGTTTTGGTTTTGTGTGACCTCTAGCTGCCAGTAAAAGAGATGTTCACCCTAAAATACTATAAAGAGACACAAAACAATTTAAATAATAGAGCTGCGTTAATAGTTACTTTATTTTTAAGAACCTTCTCGTTTTTTAAAAAAAGAAAATGACGGCTTTTACTTTTTCAGCGACGATGTGAGCCGCACCTGAAGTTCAAAGTTTTATACCTTGGTTCTTCCTTAAGCAGTCCTAAAACATTAAATTAAATTTTTTTTAACTTTACAGAATTTGATGAGACATACTATAAGAATCATAGATTTTTATCTTAGCTTACTTTTTCTAAGCACCCTGATTGCTCTTTCTGAGACGTCGAAGCTCGCTCGTTTTCTCTCTAGTAATGGCAGGTGCTACTTGCTCTTCCTGCGATCCTGTCCGCTGTTGGCCGTTCTCTGTCCTACATAAGCTGGAAGGGCCTGTAACCAAAAAACATAAGCTTAAGTTAAAATGTACTAACCATCAACAGAACAGATGTCACCAACATCATCGCCATGCATCGTTCGCCTTGGAAACAATGCGGGCAGTGGACTTTTCCTGAAAAGTGATAGGAAGACAGTTTCTTCAAAGCAATACCAATACTACTAATATTTTAAATGTTGTAAAAGGGCAGATCTTAAAGAGTTAATGCAATGAAATTGTACATAGTTACAGTTGCGCACACAAGGACAAGGACAGAGAAGAGAAACACGTAGACGACAGACAAGCGCACACTCACAACTCATATATTAACGAAGTAGGAAAAGAAAGAGGTACAGAACGCGGAATCCGCTCGAGCGTTAGCCACACAGGCGCGAGGAACCACTGGCCCCAGGGCTCGAGGGGTACATGTGAAATTACCCACATGAAAAAGATTTTAGGAAGGCAATTTCCTCCTCTGTTAATGAAACAGACGGAAAGCTAACACATCGCTCGCCCATGCTCAGAATAATAAAGGCTTCAAAAATCTCTCTGGTGTGTTTTTCTCGGTACCTGCCTATTATCTTGGTTTCCGCTAAGGATGGCGTACATTTACAAGATTTACAGTGCAGGGGTAGATGGCCCCCCACCGTAGACTTTAGAGAAAGATTGTGCTCTCTTAGCCGATCGTTCACACACCGTCCAGTCTGTCCAACGTAGCTTTTACCACATGAAAGGGGAATACTATATACTACACTCAGGGAGCAGGGCACATAAACGTGTGAGTGGTTCTTGGGGCACATATGTTTTTTTTATATTGTTTACCTTAGCATGGACTTTTTGACAAATTTGAGCCATTTTTTGGGGAGCTGACATCACTATAGGGACCCCGTACCGGCTAGCCACCTTTTTAAGATTGTGGGAAATTCTATGCATATACGGGACGACCACAACTCTTTTTTTGTCAAAAGTGGGCTTAGGTTTTTGAGCTCCCTTCACTCTCTTGACCAATGTTGCCACTACCTCACTCAGCACCTGCATTGGAAAGCCCGAGGATGTCAGCCTCTCAATTTGAGCTTCGAAACTACATTGGATGGTATGAAAACAAGACTTATTTAAGGCGCTTGTAAGGCATGACATAGCTATACCCCTTTTAACAACTTTGGAGTGAGAGGACGTGTAGTTTAAGATGCCTTTCTTGGAGCGAGGGGAAAAGGTCCAGCACAGGTGATTGGGTAGCAGGGAAAGCGAGAGGTCCAGAAATTGCAAAATTCCTTCCTTTGGCGTTTCACAGGTAAAGATCAGTCCTAAACCACATTTGTGGAAAATGTCCATTGTCTTACTGACAACGTCATCATCGACTGTTTTTTGTACACCAGCAGGAAGTCATCGACATATCTAAACACTTTTGTAATAGTCGTAGGATCAATGGAAGACTCAATAGCACGGTCAACACCCGAAAGAAAAATATCGCTCAAAACCGGTGCAGTACATGATCCGAATGCACACACCCGACTTTTGCAAATAAATCCCATTTTGCCACCCTATGCCATTTTGCCACCCATCTACCCCTGCACTGTAAATCTTGTAAATGTACGCCATCCTTAGCGGAAACCAAGATAATAGGCAGGTACCGAGAAAAACACACCAGAGAGATTTTTGAAGCCTTTATTATTCTGAGCATGGGCGAGCGATGTGTTAGCTTTCCGTCTGTTTCATTAACAGAGGAGGAAATTGCCTTCCTAAAATCTTTTTCATGTGGGTAATTTCACATGTACCCCTCGAGCCCTGGGGCCAGTGGTTCCTCGCGCCTGTGTGGCTAACGCTCGAGCGGATTCCGCGTTCTGTACCTCTTTCTTTTCCTACTTCGTTAATATATGAGTTGTGAGTGTGCGCTTGTCTGTCGTCTACGTGTTTCTCTTCTCTGTCCTTGTCCTTGTGTGCGCAACTGTAACTATGTTCAATACCTACCAACTCGCCCAACTGTCTACTCTGCTACAATGAAATTGTAGTTAATGATCATAATGCAATTAATTCTAAGGTACAAGCGAGCTGGTCGAGGGTGACAATAATAATCCCTGGAGAAGGGGAACAAAGGGGACAGCGGACAAAGACAAATCTCTAAACACAGCTAGGTGAAAGGTGCGGGACCGAAAAAATCCGCCTAGTCCTGGTGGAGCGCTCTACCAACTGAGCCAACCAGTGGTTAGGCGTCAGCAGAACAAACGGGTTTTATCAACTTCCACCAGTCTAACACCAACAAGGACGAACGGCCTGCATTTTAAGCTTATGGTTATAATGCAATTAATGCAAAGCTGCAAGCAAGCTGAACGAGAATAACAATACTAATCCCTGCACAAGGGTAACAACGTGGATAAAGGACAAAAACAAATCTCCAAACACAGCTAAGTGACTGGTGCGCTACCGACAAAAGTCACCTGGTTCTGGTATTGAACCACGGACCTCTCCATTTACAGTGCGAAGCTCTACCAACTGAGCTAAGCAGGAGTTAGACGTCAGTATAGCAAACGGGTTTTATTAGCTGCCACCAGTCTAACATCAACAAGGATGAACGGCCTGCATTTTGAGCTTCAGATTATAATAGAATTATTGCTCAGGCGCAAGCGAGCTGGAAAAGAGTGAGAATAATAATGTCTGGAGAAGGGGAATAAAGGGGACAAAGAACAAACACAAATCTCCAAACACAGCTAGGTGACTGGCGCGCGACCGAAAACGTCTGCCTGGTCCTGGTATTGAAACTGGGGCCTCTCCATTTCCAGTGGAGCGCTTTACCAACTGAGAATTAACCAGGAGTTAGACCTGAATAGAGCTAACGGGTGGTAACCTGCGTACACGCGAGCCCTGTCTAACTTTGCTGAACCGGATTTACTTTGTCTCCCACGCCAATTCAATTCCAGTAAAGGTCGGGAAAGGGGAACTCCAACGGCCAGGTTCTGACATATTGTCGCCACCAAGTGGCGAAGCTCACAACCACGCCAGCTTTACATTATTTTATACATGTCAACCACGCTCTGGACACACCACGGAGACGCCAATTTCCTGCTCGAAATGATAACAAAAACATTATTTAAAACTAGTGTCTCAGAAGATCTCTCAATACGCATTCCCTTCGAGACGCCTGGTGCTCCTTAAAGGCCAGGGCTACATGTGGGCTGGCGTGGTTGTGAACTTTGCCACTTGGTGGCGTCAATGTGTGACAACCTGGACTTTGGAGTTCCTCATCCATGACCTGCACTGGAGTTGAATAGGCACGGGAAAGAAGGAAAGAAAGGAAATCCGGTTCAGCCAAGTTAGACGGGGCCCGCGTGCACGCAGGTTACCGCCTTGTCATGTGTAGTGGTGCGGCTTTTTATTTAGAGTGTGGTGTAATTATATTCAGTTTATTAGTTCTGAATTGTTTTGGTGTCTTTTCGAGCGAAGAATTGGTGTCTCCGTGTTGTGGCCCGAACGTGGTTAACATTTACACAATAAAATAGTTGCTAGAACTTCGTTGCAGTACACCTTAAAAGAGAAAAGAAAGAAAAGAGTAAACACTTATATTCGAAAATTCACATCAGCCATCATGTTTATAATTTCCTACCCTTGTGTGTTAGTTTCATTTCTGTTTGATAAGTGACATGAGCTAAGTAAAAAATCAAACATTATCGTTTCGTTTGTCGCACTAACTCTTTAGATATAGGGGGAGCGACGGTCCCGCCAATCGAATATGGTCAAGCATGTCAAAACTTTAAAGGCCCGAAAAAAACTGACAGCTTATTACAATCTTTTAAAAAGCCAGACAAAGAAAATTCTAGCCGTTGCAAAAATTACTGCATACTTGAATCGCTGCATGTACACTTAAGAAATTCGAATTTTTCTACATTTTCTAGTAATTTACTCTACAAACAATAATTTTACTCATCCATGCAGAATTACTGGGTGGAAGAAAGAAACGCCCTTTCATTTTCATCATAATCGTGTGCACTGCAAACATTCTAACATCATAATAAAGCTGGAGTCGTATATAGATTTATCTCCTTTTGAGAAATATATAAATAAAGGATTTTTCACATTTATGGCAAAAACCTAATTTAACACTAAAACAGCGCTGACTTGGAACTTAACTTGGCACTGATACCGCCATGTATCGTTGTGTCGTGCCATTAACAAAGACAGAAAATCATGTTCATTCCCAGCACTTACTGATAATTTGGACCATGGTCTAATGAACACCGATCTAACAAAATTCGCGATTTACCGATATTTTTCGTCTCTCTATTGTGCTTTCATTGACGACAATGGATCTTATCTCTCAATCTAGGGAAGTTCTTTTGCCCCGCAGTTTCACATTAGCGAAGTATTTGGAAATAGCACAGACACATATCGACGGCCTCTGTGAGAAAAAAAAATCATTGGAAACAAATCTTATCGTCAAAAACTAAGCACAGATATGCGCGGTCATTCTTTATTTCACAAAGCACGTCGTCGGCGTCGTCCAGCGAAATCTCGCACTTTGCAAATGACATCATCAAACGCATCTTCCGCACTGCTCGGTGACCGCGTTGCACGAAACGGGAAGGACCGATTGCGCACTTTTGCGGCGTACGTTGCCAAGCCTGACGACCTCCAACTCCGGGAGGCATCCCTACCTCTCCAGACATCTGCCCGTGGAAGCCTCGCCGTTAGCCGTCCCGATTAAGATCCCGTGCCATTGCAAGCTCTACTGGAGCGCAACCCGCTCCGACATGTAGAACTTGCATCCAGCAGTGCAGCTGTTGGTTGCTTCTACATGAATGGCCGTAAACGAACAGCAGAAACTTAAACTGCCCGGATCACGCATGTTTATACAAAACAGTAGTCGGCGCTTTAGCGTTATCTCGAAAGCAAACTACTTGCGACTTACGAAAAGAAGCCGTGGGAAGTGAGGCGTGAGGCTGTTCCAGCGTTCATCGGCCTCCGGAGTAGACTTTTACAAAAAGTCAGCAGAACCCATCCTTTGGGAATGATTATCTACGTTAATGCGAATAGCAACAAACGGTGCGGAGTTATGCGCGTTCGTCAGGTGGCCGGCACACTCTGGATACGCCAGCCCACTCTTGAGGCGATTCTAAATTTGTTGACACTTTCACAGCCCTGCGCACGATCTCCGCAGCCCAGCACGTGCGTTTGTGTCACTTAGGAAGGCGAGCAAAGCACGCGCCATACGCACAAACACTAAAAATGGTACCGACCAGACTTTCTGGCGTCTCAGCTAGTCTCAACCAACGGTACTCTAAACGGTTGTTTATATCTTTACCATAGGACGCGCTTTACGCGCTGTCACAGCTACCGGTGCGCGCGCGTTCCATGCACGAGGGCTCATTCCGCTCTCGTGAGGCTGAGCACGGCCGCTACATCACCCTCTCCCGAGCGCGGGAGAGGGTGAGCTAGCGGCCGTGCTCAGCCTCACGAAAGCGGAATGAGCCCTCGTGCATGGAACGCGCGCACCAGCAGCTGTAACAGCGCTGTAAAGCGCGTCCTATGGTAAAGATATAAACAACCGTTTAGAGTGCGTTGAATGACTGCCTTCATAGCTCTGTGGTTAGCGCGTCTGCCTGCTGATCAAAGAGTCAACGGTTCGAATCCCAGCCGGCGCCGGTCTTTTTTATTTATTTATCGACCCGCGGCGTAAGAGGTTAGATAGCCAGATAGATAGATAGATAGATACATAGACGAAAAGTGCGTGAAGTATCCAAAGAATGCTATTCGCATTAAAGGTGCCGCCACCCCAGGAGTCGGGCGTGCCGTGTGTTGTTCACCGCCGTACACTCAGGCTAATTTACAAATCGCTAACAATAATACTGGTTCGCGCAAATGAAAAAAAAGAACTTGTAAAATGGGCGCACGGAATAGCGCTATTTTACAGGTACAGCGGCTGAACTCGTAACAAGCCCAGGTGTTCTTGATCATATTGAACGGGTTAAAGGAGCGTAAAAAGACGAAGAACCAGTAAAGGAAGCACGCAGACACAGCGCTGTGTTTCCTTTTACGGGTCCTTCGTCTTTTTGCGCTGTTTTAACCCGTTCAATCTGACCATCAACCAACTCGCCCAACTTTGCACCTTGTTGTGTTCTTGATATCGCGATTGTTTCGTTTTTGTCGGCGGTGGAATTCTTTGGTTCGGTTATAAGTCCAACCCCCCTCCCCTTACCCCTCCCCCCCCCCTCTTTAGAATTTTTAAAAGTGGAAAAATGGGTCGATCTACATTCGTGTAATTACGGTATGAAATTTCGAAGAGCTCCCTGTCAACGATTTTGAAGTTGAAATACAGCATTATAGCGACAGTCAAGTGCCAGTGGTTGCTTTCCCGACTGCAGTTGCGTTCCCGACTGCACACTCACCCGCGGTGCTAGGCACTGCTTCCATAACCGTACAGAATGAGTGTCGATGAACTTCATTATTCTATTACTGCCATATTTTGTAGTGGAATCTTATTTGTAAACGCTCACCTGCAAGATGCGAGGAAATTGGAGGCTTTTTGGGAGCCTGGAAGACATATTGTAATGCTAAAAAAAACGAAAACCTCGGTCCTACGGAATTCGCGATTTAACGAAATTTTCGGCTCAGAATACAATTTCGTTAAATCTAAAGTTCAACTTAGTGCTGATGTACTGTGGGGTCCCGAATACCTGTGAAGCTTTTAGAATCACCAAATAAATCGGTTTCATAATGCATCGCGCTAGGATTTACTACAGAAGTGCCTGGAAATGAAGAAAGCATGGCCTAAAAGTTTTCAAAAAACGAACTTACCCGTGTAAGAAGTAAAAACAAAAAAACAATAACTTGTTCTGTGTACCTATGGCGCCCGTGTGCTAGATGCGCTCGCTCTGACTGGCACAACGAGTGACAGATGGCAGCAGCGGCCAAGGCGTCTTACGACAGCTCAGCAGCCACCCGGTCGCTCCAAAAGCAGACGGTATGGAGCTGGAAATTACTCGACGAACCACCGGTTTTATTAATTTTATTCATTTTAGATGTTTTATTTCGAGCGAAACGAAAATATGGTACTGGTCATTATAGCACCAAAAAAGTGTGCGCTATTTATGATTCGAAAGCTTTGTTTGCTTTTGGCGCGGCCGGGCGGCCGCGACGCCTGGGCCGATGTCGCCATCTTTCGGTTGTTGCGTCAGTCAGAGGGTGCACAGTTAGCAAACGGGCGCCGTAGGTAAAGAAAATCAGCTGTCGTATCTTTTATTTTTACCTTTTACTCAAGTAAGTTTTTTCTCTAAACTTTTGTTGCAATGATTCCACCAGCTTCAGGCACTTGTGTTAAATAGTAGCGTGATACATAACCAAACCGATTTATGCAGTCACTTTAATGGTTCCACCCAGATTTAGGAGCCCACAGAAACACTGCAGTGCATGTGAAAACAGGCTTTAAATCGCAATCTATATGATGATGTATATCTAACAATTATATTCGGCAGATATTGCACCAGGAATTGCAGATTTTTCTAATAATTTCAATTCTTGGAGTCGTAGTTAAACGAAATATTAGAATTAAACATACGAACATGATCCTATCAACAGCTTCCAAGGGTCTTGGTAGTTTTAAACACCAACATGTCCTCAAGAAGTGGAAATTAAATGGCTCTGGTGACTGCCTGGTCCGGTTCTCTAGCTGAGCAAGGGCCACTAGTCTTCTCACTCGAACCTTGCTTTCAGCCCTTCATTATGGTACTTGGGCACGAAGTTTGGCAACCAGGCTAGCTGCACCAACTGAAGGAGTTGGAGGCCCACTTCTGAAAGTTCAGAGCATAAAAAATATCACTTAGGGCAGCAGCCAATAAAAAAGAATAAGATCATACACATAATTAGAACACAGATTTGTATATTCATTCCCACCTCCCACATATTGTGAAGCCAGACAGACTTTACAGCACAGTAAGCCTTAGTCGAATTGCAAGCACGTCAGTCTGGTTTACAGCTTCATAACTCGTGGTCAGAAGTACTGAGTAAATGCACGCTCGCTTACCATATTTGGGTAATCTCGGGCTGTAAGGACAGAACGGGAAGACTCTGATAGGACCCCGACACAGCTGGCCGCACCAAGGGGCTCTAAGAGAAGCAGAAGGTTTGGACGTGAGCACATGCCGAGCAAAACAATTGTCTCGTTCACATGAATGTGACTCAGCCGCAGCGACTCCAGTGTTGCATCCAATGCGGTCGTGTAAATGGTATAATACGCTAAGGAAGCGCATCACATTCAAACTGCTAGACGAAGGTTGATCGATATCGGCGAATGCACATTCATAAAGCCTGGCGCGAACTTACCAATAGGCTGAGTTGGCAGCTGCCTAAGGCAGGCACAATTTTTGGGGCGGACGAGTAACCTAGCTCCGAATTTAGCTACTTTGTAAATTCTAGCTCTAAATCTAGCTACTTTTGAAAATTTTCAACTGAGCTTTCAGTGGTAACTGATCATGGGGAGCGAGGAGTGTGGGGGGGCGGCACTGTGAAAGGCAGCCTAGAGCGGCAAAATGCCAAGTCTGCCTCCGCATACAAACTATGTAAACGAAGGTCATATCGCATCTTGGAACGGAAAGGTTTATGGGAAGGAGCTTGCTGCAGGAGTGGATGGACAGGTGAGAACATGGCGGCGGCCACTCTTGTTGTCGTCGCCATTTCCTCTCGAGAAGAAATGCGAGCATTTCTTGCAATCCTAAATTAGCTGAAAATGTAAGCTGCTCAGTAAGCCAGCCCCCCCCCCCCCCATGACCAACGCAAATGACGAACTGCGCATCGGAGGAAGTTTCTGGAGGCTCCGTTAAGCGCGATCCAAACAAACGCGTTTTTGTGCGCGCGAAAGTCGTGCGCTTCCCGGAAATTGCGTATTTCGTGACGTTTTCGTTATTTCCGGTGCGCTTTCTGAGTCACAAGCGTGAGCGTTGGTTAGGACGGTGCGCTTTCGAGGCAGAGCGGAGAGCATCTACGCCCGATGGCGAAGAAACGCGGAGCCGGAACTGGTGCCCTCCCCCGATTGGCCGGGAGAGGATATGGGAGAGGAGCGCCCTACTACGTCAAAGCGCGTTTTTGTGCGCGTTCAGTAAAAGTTGAAAACATCCAACTTTCTTATGCGCGCCCGGAAGGCGCAAGGAATCAGCGCGACGTCACGAAATACGCAATTTTCGGGAAGCGCACGACCTACGAGCGCACAAAAACGCGTTGGTTTGGACCGCGCTTTAGAAGCAGGAACAGCGTCGGGAGCTCCAAGCGCTGGTACCGCACATCGGGCGGTTCCTACCGCAGTGGTGCTCCTGCTTGCACCTGAACCTCTCGGCCTTGCTGTCAGGCCATGGTTGGGGTGGCGGGGGTGTCTTGAGAGTGACCGGAAACGATCTTGCTCTCCAGGGCCTGTGCAGTCACGTTGACTTTGTACCAGAGTGGCATGGCCCAGAGACCAAAGCGCTTTCTCGCATCCTGTAACTTTTTGCAGAGCACTGAAGACAGTGGTTAAGATCTTTATGGTTGCCGAAAAGGCCTCAGCGCGCGGAACACCGGCCGGAAAACGTGATTGGAGGGCGCGGCTCGTCCCAAAAACGCAACTTTTAACTTGGAGATGTTACACATAGTGCCTTCTTTCTGTAGGACTCTGTGTGTAACGCGAATGTTGGCGCATCGGCTTATTTCCAAGAATGATTGGATTCAATGCACGGAACTCGCATTTATGCCTACGCGGCTGGTGGCTTTTGTCAGGGCTTGGAAGGACATACACTCGTTTCCCGGACCAACCCTTGACGAGATAGAAAAAAGTTAAAGATAACAATCGTAGGCAAGTGAGCTCGGTTGTTAAACGCCGAGAAACTGAGGGAGAGGAGGAGACGAAAGGGGACGTCAGAGCGCCGACCTCTGACTCTACTGATTAGTGGGTGTATATAAAGCGAGCTTCCTTTGTCCACATTGCACTCGCTGAACGAGTCAGAATGCGGATTGCCGGCGTCCAGCGTTTTGCTCTCGCATCAGAATGTGTTCGACGAGTGCAGTGGAGACGAAGGCACCGGGCTTTAGGTCGACCAACGAATCATTCCAACCAGAGCTCGGCGTTCTGGCGTCCCTGCGATATCTTGTCTCCACCTCTAACAGTCGACATACTGAGACACGAGACAAGCAAAAAGGAGAAACACAACTTCCTAAGTTATGTTTCTTCGTTTTTGACCCCGTCTCGAACTTTAATAAATCGAATAAGAAAGAAACGTTTTTATTAATAATTAACGGTCTAGTTTTAATACCGTTAACACTGTACTTTTAAGCTTTATTGTCTTTTTAATTTCTTAATTGCCATCGTGACCTCGAAATACGAAGTTCGTGAGACAATTTTCAACCGATGAGCGTTTCTCGGACATATCCAAAAACACGGTACCCTACCGCTCGGCAACCAAAGCAAACAATTTTTGTCCGTCGGAGAAGTCAATATAAATCACTGCGTCAAGCATTTCCGTCAGTTTTCTGTTTATTTGGTTCAACACGATATTTTATATTAATTACAGAGCATACGCACCCGGATACAGTTATTTCATTCATCTTTCAAACCTCATCGAGGCTTTTCGGGGCGCGGAAGTGGAATTGCTTTCGCTCAAAGCCAGGAGATATTCACGGTGGCGGGCGCGCAACGGAAATCTCAGTCGGCAGATCAGCTGTCTTACATTTTGTGCTCCCGAGAGCCGTCGCTCAGCATCGTCGACCGCACACTCCAAGTTCAAAATCTGCGAGCGCTCGATCGCCACCTGCCAAGAGAGCTTAGCGAGCCATCGGCAATAGTGGAAAACTTGGCAGTGAACAAAGAGTTCTGCTTACCGGCAGTCGACGTTTCCGTGGCCGTCCGCTGCCAACCTAGGGTCGTTGGCTACAGGCGGTGTCTCCCAGACATCGTTTGACACTGTTGAAAACAGTACTAGGAAGAAACACCCACAAAACAAAAGAAATAGAAATTAGCGCGAACGTCTCAGTGGCAACAGTCTGCCGAAAACGGCCAACGGCCACCGAGCGAAGAGCTATGACTATAATAAAAAAAATGGACGGGTAGATTTTAATGGTAGCTAGCGCCACCTGCCTTGTTCACCCTGTTTCGGTTTCATGAAGTCACGTGACACCGTAACTTCAGGAGACATCATGACTTGAAATCGCGACGTTACATGACGTGGCACAATAACGTCATCATGCGATGTCTCATTACATGCTGACGACACGAGAAAGGGTGACGTCACGTCTTACTGTGCCACGTCAGAAACAATTAGCCATCAGTGTCACGTTATGTGGCCCGACGCCATGTCACGTAGCTATATGGAGCGTCAGGCTATGTTAGGTCAGGGACACGAAGACTGACATCGGGACGTCATGTCACGTGACACTGTGATGTCAGGGTGCATCATAATGTGACATCGTTACGCCACGTGACACTGACGGCTTTATGAGTGTTGTTTTTTTAAGCTAACAGAATTGTTTTAAAAAGCCGGGAAACCGACATTTATGCCGCGTGTGCATGTGAGTGATACGACCAGGGGTACTTAGTATAGGGGGCTAATCCTAATAATGAAACGACTAATTAGGTAGCTTTTAATTGACTTTTGAATTAGTGGAAATAGACATATGGTTCCAATGATAAATTGGTGACCGTCATGGAAAACCACTAAATCAAAACAATTTAGAAATACTTTGAGCGCGTGGGAAGCGTAGTACTGCGCTAAAGGTACACCTCTAGTGCAGAGGTACACAAGGTTGGGGCTCCGAAAAGAGACGGAAAGATCGCGCGGTCACGTTATCGCACCGGTAGCCTTGCTCCTGCTGCACGAGTGGTAACTTTAGCGCACTACTGAGCGTCTCACGCGCTCAAAGTCTGTATAGTATTACTGATTTCATTTTTTCGATGACGCTCAGCAAGTTTCTGATGGGAACCATATCTGTAAACTAATTGTAAACTTAATTAACTAATTTTACGTAATTAGACGAGTGATCGCTACGATTGGCTTCCTGTTTTATGTCCCCCTGGCCGTATAACTCACCTCCACAAACCGGATAAGTGCAGCTTTCACGGCTTGTTTTAAACAAACAAGTTTAACTTAAGAAGAAAAAAAAACCTGTATATATTACTCCTTGGCAATGTGCCCTTTTCTGGCCTCGTTAGTGTGCTCGCCAAAGGAAAAGCTCAAAAGGCCCTATTAAAACTGTGCATTTGGAACGCCTTTGGAAGACACCCTGTCAACTGTCAAAGTCAACTTATTTTTATTGACGAAAATATTCCCTGGAGAAGTGGAACAAGGGAGACTATGGGCCAACACAAATCTCTAACAACAGCTAGGGGACTGTTGCGCGACCGACAAAATCCGCCTGGTCCTGGTATCGAAGCACGTACAGTCGGCACGGAATGAAACGCGAACAGTGGGTGCATGGTTTTCGCTAGATGCTGCACCACCTGAACCAGATGGGAGCTGCAAGAAGATGGCTCCTCTTTCGATGTGTTAGACTCTTGCTCAGTTCATCCAAACCTTCGGTGTTCCGTCTCTAGGTGACTCAGCGTGGGTCGAAAACCATGCGCTCTTTGTTTGCGTTTCATTCCGTGCCGATTGTACCTCTCCATTTCCATTGGAGGGCTCTACCGACTGAGCTAACCAGGAGTTACACGTCAGTAAAGCAAACGGGTTTTATCGGCTGCCACCAGTCTAACACCGACAAGAGAGAACGGCTTGCATTCTACGGTTGTGTTTTAATACAATTAAAGGCAAAGGTGCAAGAAAGCTGCACAAGAATGACGAAAGTAATCCCTGGAAAATGGAAACAAGGGGATTCGAGAAGGGCAACAAGGGGGATACAATTTGGGGAAATATTAAACATCACTTGAAAAATAGTGCGGAGAGACTCATAGGTCTTCCAAATGCAACCAAGTTTGATTTAATAACAATAATAATAACAATAATATTAATAATAATATTATTATTATTATTATTAATTTTATTAATATTATTATTATTATTATTATTATTATTAATAGCACGTTCTATACTCGTGACAAGAAGCGCGGAGGTGGTATCGCGATATTTTTGAAGGACGATTTATTTTTCTCGGAGGTTAAGTTTTCAATCCAAACATGTGAGTCCATATCACTGCGTACTCTTACTTCTTTCTATAACATATACCTGCTAGCCTTCTATAGGCCACCTTCTGTAAACGTATCTGAATTCCTCTCTGACCTGCGAGACTGTCTGCAAACACTGCCTAATAACGCGTCCCTCTGTCTTGTAGGGGATTTCAACATTGATCTCTTGAAGACTTCGAGAGCACTGGTTTGCGACTATCTAACTCTTTTGGCAGATCACGGCGTAGAGCCTGCGATTCAGGCCCCCACAAGAAAAGAACTTCTCGGAGACAAACTGGTAATATCAACTATTTATCATATCAATTTAAGATCTCCAACACCAACAACAAAAGCAGCAGTCATTTCATACAAATTATTGGACCACTATTTTATAGGGTGGCAGTTGGAATTCCCAGGACATACGTCGATGACAGGTATCAACAATAAGCATCGCGTTTAGATTGTTGATCGCCATAGTCTCGACAACTCTATTTCTACTTATGAGAAACTCACATTTCAACATTTCGTGTCACTCTCTGACATTTATCTCACTTTTGTGCAACTGTTTAAACAGTTTACTGAAGCTTCAAAAAAGATTATTGCGGTAAAACAAAGAAAAAACTATTTACGCTGGCTAAATAAAGACATATTGTCTGCTATATAACTCAAAGAAATAGCCTGGCAGCGATGCCGCCGGTCTCCGCATAATTACATCCTTAGAGCGGAATTCAGAACTATTCGGAACAGAGTCAACGCACTAGTTCGCTCAGCTAAGCGTCTATACTTTCAAAAGCAGTTCTCTGATTCTAGACGCAACTCGGCTAAAACGTGGTCGTTAATCAACGAGTTACGTGGTGTTACATGTCCTCATATTAAAAATTTTGACGGGGCCTTCGGGCTTAATTCGCTGGCTACAGCAAATACCTTCAACAATTGTTTTTGCCTCATTCTCAGGCAGTGCCCGGCTATCGGCCACAGCGGCCTTTTCTAGTCCCTCCCTGGACTCAGCTTCCGCGTTTCTTCCTGAAATGTCATCGCATGACCTCGAGTCAATAATCCTAGGGCTCAAGCCAAATAAATCACCGGGTAATGATGGAATATGTCTTAGCGATCTCCGTAGAAATTTCAGGTACTTAAAAGATACTTTTCTACTTATGCTCAACACAATGATCGAGACAGGTTCCATTCCCAACGAATTAAAAACTGCTATTGTTAAACCTCTTTTTAAAGGAGGTCAGCGTGGCCAGGTCGAAAACTATCGGCCAATTTCTATTCTGCCATGTCTCGCTAAAATATTGGAAAAATTATATTTACATCACCATGTCGTCTTTTGTAGAGAAATACAACATAATATCTCCCACCCATTACGGTTTCGTGCCTGCTCGTGGGACTCAACCCCTCCTCGAAGCGCTTTCTGATGAGGTAAATTTGGGTTTTGAGAGCAAACTATTTATTTTTGCTTGCTTTCTTGATGTCAGAAAGGCGTTCGACACTTTGCGTCACTCTATTTTATTACAAAAACTTTCTGCTGTTGGTTTCCGGGGTCCTTTCGTGTCCTTACCGACTAATTTCCTGCAAGATCGTTCCCAGTTGGTTTCAATCAAAGGCATGCACAGCATCAAAGTCTCTTTAAAATCTGGTGTCCCACAGGGCTCGGTACTTTCACCTTTACTCTTCAATATCTATGTAAATGATATATATACCTCTGTTTCATCTTGCTACCTTTATCAATACGCGGACGACACTCTTTTGCCAACAAGTCATCTTACTTATTCAAGGGCTATGGAAATGCTCCCGGAATGTTCTTTGGGATTAATGAACTGGTTCGCCTATAATATTATCGATATCCATGTCTTAAAAACTAAGCAAAAACTAAGTTAGTATGTTTTCACAATTCCCTTAAGGTAGTTGACCTAAATACTCATCTTTTCCTCCACACGTCACTCTGTGTCAACTGCCATTGTACTCCCATCGCTTTCTCAGACACTGTGAAGTATTTAGGAATGATTTTTTATTCTGATCTTTCTTGGAATTCACACCCCACAAGACTGTGTTCAAAGTTGAGGAGCGCTTCTTGCTTAATGTACAACATCAAGGCTTTTCTACCACTTAATCTCAGGAAACTCATAGTTCACTCTTTAGCATATGGTTCACTCCGCTACGGAATCACCATTTTCGGAAATTGCTCTGGATCATGGCAGGCAAAAGTCAATAATATTTTAAAAGGAATGCTGCTTAATGTTTGCTGCAGGCCTACCACTTCCTCTCAGGATATGTTTCAAATATTATCTATGCCCATTTTTCAATCTCTGTTTGTGGAAACGGTAGTTCTTGGTCACTACTGGAATACTGACTTCAAAACACTTCGTCCGAATATCCGGTAACTGCGAACGGTTCCACGATTTATTATTCCCAAATGTTGCACTCGTTATGGCAAGAACGTGCGGTCATTCTACGTTTCTCGGATTTTTAATTCCTTACCTTCCAACTTCCCTGACGTCACTTCCAGAAAAAAGCTTAGAAAATCACTTCGCCTTCTCCTGTCTCCCGCTGAGTCCATCTAAAAATTTATAAACATTTTTGTGTGTGTGTGTTTTTTTGCGTTTTGTATTCTTTGTTCTCAAACGCCATTATTTGATTGCATTTGATTGTTTTCTTTGTGTCGCCACTAGTAATGTCACTAGGTGTGTGTCTTCTGACTGGTGCATTTTGTGTATAATCCAAAGGTGATTGATTCAAGTAAGGCTTTTTATATGTGGTTATTATTAATGACAAAAATTGGCATTATTTGGCACAAGCAATTAAATTTCGCTTGTGCCAAATTCTGCGTCATATTTGTTGTTCTGTTTTATTTTCATGACTGATTTTGTGACTGTTCTCATGCACTGAGAAACTCAAACTTCACCTGGACGTACCCTGCATCGTGCAACTCTTCAAGGAACGAGTCTGTGATGTTTTTAAATGACATACTTGATTTTTTTTCTTATTTTATATTTTTGTGATTTGGAAGCCTAACATTCAACTGGAACTATTGCTAATTATGGTTAAGTACAGAATATTATATGTTTTTCCTTTTTCTTTCTTCTTTTGTGATAATTCTTTTGATATCTTTGCAACCTCGGTTTAGTCACACAAGCCCTTGAAGGCTTTGACGAACCTGCGTTGTTCTGTGGATATGCTCCTTTATCACAAATAAATTATGAATTATGAATTATTATATTTGTTATTATTATCGATCACACCAGGCTGGAGTGTTTTCTGAACTGCTTGGTGTGTCTGACACAGTCTGATGGGGACATCAAGCTCTCTCGTGCACACAAGTGAGTACATCACGGTGACCATAGTGAGTTCAACAGGAATCTAGTGCAGCCATCAGCCGCTCTGGTGGGCTCACCAGTCTGGTGCGCTGCTCACAACCGCCTGTCTGCTGGACACACCAGACTGTTTGGAATTACACCAGGATTTACTGGTGTTACATTAGGATTCTTTGGTGTATTTTTCATTAGAGGATGGTTAAAATGGAGCGTGTGGGCAAGAATGAGGGGTTGATGTTGAAGTTGAAAACGGTGACGAACGATAGGCTGAGAGCAGCGGTCTTCGCGATGGTGGTCTGCGCATGACCGCCGTAGGCTATCAAGTTCTAGCAGGCCGGTCTCGAACGCTTGGCAAAGGCTTCCTGCATGCCCGACTTGCAGATGGTCCGGCCGAATTCCCGGCGACGCAGGAGTCCAACACCCCCGTGGTGGGGCTCCAGGGGTTGGCGCCGGTGTTGGCCGGCCGGCGGTCTTCGCGAAAGCGGGCCTTCAAGTCTCCCAACTTGCGGTCGAACTTGTAACCGAGCAGCTTGAGCACCCTGTCGATCGATGTCATAGTGCGTGCGACTGGTCCGGCTGGCTCACAGACAACGGGAAAAACACGTCTTACGCCCAGCTGGCTTCTTCCTTTGATTTGTGCCTCTAGTATAAACTTTCCAAATAAGTAATAATGACACATACGGTCCTCGCGACTCTCCCAGGAGACTTCATGTACCAGGACTCCGCAGAAATTACTCGTATAAGGATATCGCATTAAAATTAGTGTGCATACTGACAAGACTACTGAACTGATTCACACATACTTTACCACAGCTAAACGATTGTAGAACAACGTAAGAAGAAACAATCGTCATGCCACACACCGAAAATAAAAATATTTCTTTGCCACTAAAGGGTCCTGGACTGGTCGACAGTAATCAGATATTGTTTCAATCTATCTAAAACCCACCAAGGTCCAAGGAGCAGAAAGTAATGAAGTTACAGATGCCGCACGCGCTCATCTTGTCGGTAAAAAAGGTTATATATAAATGGCTAGAAAAATAGTCTGGCAAACGCACGTGCAACCTGTCATTTATTTTTCGGCTTTGAGGGTACAAAAAGTTACTGCTCGGATATTAACACTTCAGCGATTGTAATACTTTTTAATGAGTGAGACGCTTTGCAAGGGGTCTATCACGTCATACAAAGCGCTTTACCAACGACTAGGAACGAATTGAAAAAGGGCACTTGCATTAATAAAATGATTTCATAAATTGTCAATTAGCGAATGAAAAGTAACAGTTATAAATCTAGTTACTTAAAACCCACTAAAGTTCTAGATGTCGCTTCGTCTGGCAGATCTTAATTAAAGATTTGTCGCCCGTGCTATAAGTAAGCAAATGTAGCGTTAAAAAGTAGAAAAACGTTTACAATCCACTTTAACGCCGAATTAGAGCGCAGCTCTTGAGGAGGAGGAAGGGAAGGTACGGAGAGAAGGCTATGCCCGTCATCCTTTTCGGGGAAATTTTCCTCTAAATTTAGCGGCGAATTTTTTCGTTAAATTTAGCGGGGAAATATTTCCGCTAAATCTAGCGGGGAATTTTTTCCGCTAAATTTAGCAGGTGTCGCCGACGCCGACGGCGACGGCGACACCGCTCAAGCTCGCTACGGGCGCCTAAGAGCTGCGCTTTAAAAAAGACAAAAAATCTCTGGAGTCAACTATACGCTATTCAGTGTTGAACATACAACTTCTAGCCCAACTAGCCATCCTTATCTTCCAAGGCTCCCCGGTATCAAAACTAAGGAAAATGAAGAATCGAGGTGACAGATTGCCGCACATACTGTTACGACCACATGGCCTTTAGAAAACGGCACGCTGTCAGATCGGCTCGCGACGACTGGCTACCAGCGCCAACCGCAGAAGTTTGCGTCACTTCTAAAGCGAGGTCCAAACCGACACGTATACTGAAATCGTGTACCAGAACACCAAAAAAATACGTGTTCCGGCGTACGTATATGGAGCGAAATTTTATGTCCTAGTGCGGATGGCTATAACTGAGAGCATGGTCGTTTCAGAACACGGGCGAAGAAGGGAGATGATACGTAGCGAGGCCTTGGCTGGCGCAGGTACTTGGCGGCTGCGGGTGTAATGCAGCCGCTACAAGTGCCTCCGCTGTCGAAAAAATAGCGCGTCGTCGACCCCGCAACCTGGCGACATCGGCAACCTCGATCGGTTTCAGGCGCGAAGCTCGGTGCCGA